>JBAIZL010000399.1:57500-125000 GCA_036971475.1 Prosapia bicincta | reverse complement strand
TTTGCTGCGTTAATTTGTATATCTTTTCCTATTTTAGTATTTTTACAAACTTCTTACTTCTTCTTCTTACCTCAGCCAACGCCCGTCCTTGGCCTCTCAGCCATCCAACGCCGTGCCTCCCAGTATAATGTAGCGAGTCCTTCTCTGGACTCCTCGTAAAAGATATCTTTCAGGCCATCACAAGGGGTAAGATGCTCTGTCGTCCCTTCGTTGTCGGAGCAGAGTGGGTAGATTGGTGTGTCTATCACTTTCATCCGATGCAGGTGTCTGCAGGTAGTCATGTCCACTGGTCATCCTAAACAAAGCCACTGCTACGCCTCTCGGATTATCCAGTGGTATGCTTGATTGGATGATCTTTTCCCATTGCTTTCCTGTAGCATCTTGTTTCCTGTCCCGTTTCGCGGAGACGCTGATAGTGCTGTTTATACTCCGACAGACACTGCGGTATGAGAGGGGGAGGTTCGGCTGCTCCATGGAGCAGCCATGCTTGGCCAAACTATCTGCTTTCTCATTTCCTCTGATGTTACAGTGTCCCGGCACCCATTGTACTGCGATCTGTGTTGTTTTTTTGTAAAATGCGGAGTATTTTCTGGCAGTTGTTTATTTCTCTCCCTTCTTGTGGCTTTGGGTAGGTGATCGAATGAATCGCGGATGTTGAGTCTCTGGCCGCTTCGCCGATGGCGGTCACTTCTCTTTCGTAGTTGGTTCCGTTTTTCCCCACTGCTATTGAGTTTTGCCCAATTGAGGAGAAATATCCGGCTCCGCATGCGTCATGCATTGCCGATCCATCTGTGTATACACGCAGCCATTCGTCGGCTGGATACCTCTCGTTGATCATAGTTTCTGTTAGTGCTTTGAGTTCGCAGATTTGGATGTCGACTTTTCTCAGGCTTACACCAGATATTGATGTGCACGATGGTATTTCGGTCCTTTCCTTTATATATTTCGTTTTTTTGAAAGGTTGTCGCTCTGACTCTTCCAATCCATGTCTTCTTCTTATTTCTGCGGCTTTTACCAGTGGTGTGACTTGGGTTTTAAGCATTTGGTTTGCCCATCTCTATTTCTCTAGTATAGCTTTCGTGATTTTCTTCATTGTGCTGTTCGGGTTTCCTGTTGGAAATATATTCTTCAATCTTTCGTCAGTGTCTTCAGCGAAGGCAGTCCAATTTGCCTTTTTGAAGTTCCACCTCGTTAGTCTCTTCCTGGGCTGGACGTTTTCCTTTGGTCTTGTTTTTAGAAGAATATATTTGTGTCCACACCCGGAGGGTTCCTCCAGCAGTTGGTGTTGGCAGCGGTCGGCGATACTTGCAATGCAGCATGATCAGGTCCGGTTTGCCGAAGTGGCCAGTAAAGGAAAGAAAGGTATGATAGGTCGTCAGGAGAGTGAGCGGCACGCTGTCGTTGAAATCTTCCATGGCTCTTCCCACCGTTGTTGTTCGCGAGCACCCCCATCTGACAGAAGGTGCGTTGAAATCGCCAATAATAATTGTATCGTTGTCGATAGTCTGATCCCGTCTATCGTCATTAAAAACGTTGTTCGGTGGGTTGTAGTCTCCTACAACTCGAAAATGATTGTTGTCAATCCAGCAATCAACTTGTATTGCTTCCATTTTGTCGTCTTCGTCCATTTCATGTATGATTTTGAACTTAGATGGTAGGTGTTCCATAATCCCAACAATCATTCCCGATGCCACTTGTCTGCTTCTTTGCAATGCATGAATCGTGTAGTTGTCAACCTAGCTAAATTGAGTTGTGTCGGAGGCGGCTCCTGCTTCATCCACTATAAAAAGGTCAATCTGATATTCATGCAAAATAGTCTTCAGCTCGCTGAATTTTGTGAGACTCAGTCCGCCTGCGTTCCAAAATATAATATTAAAACTCCGAGATTTATGCCTGATAGAGGCGTCTTCTTCTTCTTCTAGGTTGTGGCACGGTTATAGACGAAGAGCTGTAGTTCATTTAGCATTACCCAGGTTACACCGCGTGGAGGCGAACTACATTGTACCCCCTGTATCTTAACAAACTTAGAAATTCTTTAATCATAATTACGGTAACATATAAAACCCTTATATGTTAAGTTTAATTCAGTATACATTGTTGACAACTCTTTTAATTCATTTTCTTTAATTTTGCCTTAATTGAACAATATTTAGATTTTTATCTATTTTGTGTACATTTAATTTTAATGTCCTATATCAACAAACACTAAAAGCATTTATTTCCAACATAATTTATTTTAAAAAAATCTTTTGTTTTATATATATATATATATATATATATATATATATATATATATATATATATATATACTCGTTTGGCTGCCATTTAGGCTTTGATGACGTCAAAGCTAAAATGGCGCCTCATTTTCCTAGCGTTTCTTCACTTCTAATAAAAATAAAGCTATTATCCTTAGAACTTAGTTTATTCATTATAATTTTCAATTAAAAATATTTACTTGACTTTCCCTTTCCCCGAAAAATAAGTGAATTTACACATTTTATAGATTTGAAGAGATGAAAGAGAATGCCTTTTTTTAATTCGTGCCGTCTCTTAGATCCTGCTAGATTCCACATAGTTTGGTGCTGTCCAGATATTGTAGCGTGAATCTTCTCTAAATGGTCTTCTTTTATCAGTTCTATCGTTTGTCAAGCGTTGAAGAATAGAACTAATTCTAACTATTTTTAATTAAATTATAAAAAATTATTTTTAAAAGTTCACAGTTCTTATTCCTGTTTTTCTAAATGAGTTTCACTGATTTTATTCCCGATTTTAAAACAGTTTCTTGATAACTTGATGTTTACGTTTATATTGTTTTTAACAATAGTTAACAGTTTTAAAATTACTTTGCAAAGAATTTCTGTGCTACTATCTTCTAAAATGAATTTACGGTTTATAAACTTTGGAAACCTCCGTTTTTATATCTATTTTTAAATGCACCACATTCTGTTTGAATTTAGCCAATTTTAGGGACCTAAATCCCTAAAAAAAGGCTTGGGAATAACACCGTTATATTTTTGCAGCCCCCTATTCGCCGCACATACTGGAATTTACCATTTTAGATCATTAAAAGCGGAATAAGTTGAAACTCCGTCCAGCGTTGACGATGCTTCGAGACTCACTGACCATTTTCTTCTAGTCTTCACTCCACACTCTACACTCAGTCTGCCTCACTGTTGTCCCTGGTCCAATCAACAGACTTATTAAAAACTGACGTAATATGGTTCGATGCAACCCCTTAAAATCGCGTGATCCTTAACTTTACAATTCCCGGTAGTTGTGGCTTCTTCATTTTTGTAGAAACGTTTATATTTAGTCATAACTTTATAAATTTTGGATTTATATCCTTATACTTGATGTTCTTCATAAAGTTTTGTACACTTTCAATTGTCGATGTACTTTCTACATGAATTTTGACTTTTCATCTATTTTTCATTGTAGCTTATCTCCTTCAAATCAATAAAAAAATTACCGCTTTAAGAATGGCTTTAATTTATAAATTTTCTTTAAAATTTCTGCTAATGGCACTGTATATTTATTTATATAATTTTTTTTAAATCGAAAATTAAAATTTTATTTTCTTTAAATTTAAAATTTTAGTTGTCACACTTAATTTCTCAACTTAAGCCCGTTACAGTGAGTGTGTGTATGTGTGTTTGTATGTGTGCGTGTGAGTATTTGTTTGTATGTGGTGTGTGTTTGTGTGTGTGTGTGTGTGTGTGTGTGTGTGTGTGTGTGTGTGTGTGTGTGTGTGTGTGTGTGTGTGTGTGTGTGTGTGGTGTGTGTGTGTATGTGTGTGTCTGTGTGTGTGGGTTTGTGTGTGTGTGTGTGTTGAAACGGTCTGAATTAACGTTTCAATTAAGACATTAATAATTTCTTATTTTTCAAATAACAATTTTAATACTTAAATAATAAGGTTTTAATTTATGGTATAATAAACATAGTAAAGAGTCAAGAAGTCAGTAAAATTCTGAATAAGTATTATTAAGATAAATTAAATTTATCATAGCATGAACTTGTAATAACTAACTAAATTTGACAAACGAGAGTGAAGTGAAAAATTTTCTAAGTGCCGAAAAATGCTAACTTAAGAACTAGGCCACGTCGAACTATCATCATTACAGGTTAAAACTAATACGTTGTCCAACCCGCCCGTACAAGAAACAAGCACGGAGATAGCGACAAGCTGAGAGGGGAGGGGAAGGGTGACACAGCCGCAATAAATACAGAAACTTAATGACCTGTAAGGCAGTCTGAAAACATTTTTTAATACGAGGTGCTAACGGCCGCTATGTCGAATCGCGCCTAAAATCATTACCCGGTCAGATGGGACCAAAATAGCCACGTTCCTGCCGTCTACTTCCATCCATGGACGAGGCCTCCAGACAGAGACTCCAGGATGCGGGAATGGAGAAAGACTTCCATCGACTGACCAGGGATGGCAACTTCCGATGTCCAGGGACCAGGGAATCTAGACGAGAGGACTCCAGGACCGGCAGGGAAATCCTTGGCAAGTCATTTTCTCTATTATATACGAATTAACGTCAAATTTAGTCAGTTAAATTTATTTAATTCAAATTACAAATTAAACCTAAACAATGACTTCAAGCTATGTTGAATAATTAAATAAATCCTAAAAGTAATAAAATTAATTAGTATAACAAAATTGTTGAAATAATTAATAATAAATATTAAATTTACAAAGTGGTTTTGGCCATAAGCCAATCATTTTCAAGAAGACCAGATGTATTGAATCGTATACATTTTAAAATTATTTATAATAAAATGTGAATTTACCAATTCAATCTTGAAATAAGCAGATAAAATATTTTATTAGTTAAATTTGGAAATAATTTTTTTTTTATATGTAAATGTAATTAATAAATTGTATATGAAATGTAGGATTTAAATATGTGAAAATTAACGAACTTTTAATTAATAATTTGTGCAGATAAAGAGAGATCTAAATATGTTTTATTTGAAAAGAAAATTAGTTTAGTTAAAATCAGTAATTAAATGCATTATAAAAACTTACAGTATTTGAATTTATCCTGTGTTGAACAACCAATAAAACGTTTTAGTTTTTTCCAACTGATAAATAATGATTTTAAAATCAGAGTACGGTTTTAATTAAATTTCATTAATTAATAAATATATAAAATTCAGAACCTAATGTTTTTTCAAACGAGTTCTCTCCTGAGAACAATTTTATTGAGCTGTTCTAAAAATTAGTTCGTTTTTTGTGTTGAAGCCCAGAGACGTTGTCTACTGGCAGATCATGTTTAAAGAACACAGGAGCCTTTTAAAATAGGTATCTTAAACTGATCATATTTTGCACGTCCCCTTGCTGTGCCTGCAGATCTCATGAAGTGGTAAGATTCTTTGAAAATATTGTGTGTTCATATAAATGTTGTTTCTTTCCAGCTGATTATTTTACTGACATGTGTGAGTAAATACAGATCTAACAAACCTGCCAACCAACTTAGGGGAGGTCATACAATCGTTAGGTAGATGTCAGCGGGAATAGATTTGCATTTGGGCGTGGTACATTACGCGGGAACACAAGGCAAAATTTAGGGATCTTAACACGGTACACAAAACGGTGTGAGCAGCAGATATATAAATATATAATAAATATATTATTCTGTAAAGTGGGGGAGGTACGTTGCAGTTTGGTGTGTGTGTGTGTGTGTGTGTGTGTGTGTGTGTGTATTTATATATGTTTCAACGTGCATGTATGATGTTGAATTCAGGCGCGCATGTGTGTGTGTAACCAAGCAATAACTACAAACCTTACAAAAAATTACTCACTACAAAATTTAAATTTGTACAACTGAATATAAATGATCCAGTGCAACCCAGAAATAAACCTATTTTAGTTTTTAAATTATTAGTTATTTTATTTATTGTAATAGAATGTGGTAAAATCAAAGGCACAAAGAAGCTTGAAGTACGGTTTAGTGATTGCCAAATATAATCGAATTAAAATAAAACAGTTGAAAGTTTTAATTAGCAAGACGAAAGTGGCACTTTTGCTTTTAGAATTCCCTCGAGTTCGAAAATGCTAAGCTCACCGATAAGAAAACAGCTATAAAATAAATGTATTCTTTCAGAAATACTACATACTAGTGGTGAAACTGGAAATTGAAAACTATTAGCAAAAAAGACACATATAACCATATCGTATCTGGTTAGAAAATCAAGTAATCGCTAAGAGTTATAAAATCCCCTAAAACAGATTATTTCTAGACTTAGTTTTACAGTAAAGTTGAACAGAAATGACGTAACTGTTCTCAAAAAATATTATAACTAGACAGGAGCATGTTTCTCGCTGTACATTGCGCTGTGCATTCTTTTCTATTGAATATAGAAAGAAATCCAATCGAGAAATAAAATAAAAACTAAAATAGAAATATACCTTGATTTTAACCCAACAGTTTTACATTTTGCGACAAAACATATTTGGAAAAGAAAATGCCAATAAAATTTTAAAAAGGTCAGTATTTTTGGTCAAGGTTTACAAGGTAATCAAGCAATTATTGTTTGTAAAACTTTGCAGCATATAGTACAAGTTGGTAGATTTATAAGTTTTTAGAAAAAACCTTACCTTTAATTACATCTTGTATAATAACATCGTGAGTAAACATTTTTAATTATAACTACATACCCATCATATCCTGATACACGATAGATATTGGTGACAATGTAATTATATTATCCGTACGAGAATGTAATATGATCCTTGCTGGGAATATCATCTACACAATAATTGACATATAACACGAAACAATAACGCTTGTTAGTGCATAGAATGCTAGCAATATATAATAACCCTGTTTGCATTATATAATATCATATTGTATTACAAACTACAGACATGTAGACCTATTATATTTCTTTAGAAATATTTTAGCAAAACAAATGAAAGCGTTGTATATTTGTGTATCAATTACGACGACACAAAGAAACAAGAATAAAAATATCAGCAACAAAAATAGCATCAGCAACAGCAACACTAATATAAGTCTAGTAATAATATTACCATTAATGATAATAAAACAATAAGGTTTGTTAGTGCATAGAATGTTAGCAATATATAATAATCCTGTTTGCATTATATAATATCATATTGTATTACAAACTACAGACATATAGACCTATTATATTTCGACACCTATTATATTATAAATCTTTACTGCCACTGGACCATCGTCGACCTTCTCGCTCATATTTGTTTGTCGTTCATATTGTTTCGCCGCTCTGCGATGGTCTTCTTTTCTAGTGCCAGCAGGTCAATAGGAATTATTGCTGCCACTACTAGAGCCGCCGGTTCATAGACCGTTCGATAAGAACACACTACTCTTGGTGCCCCTTTTCTCTGCAGCGAGGCCTTCCGCCTTACATGCCTCTCGGTTCATAGTGCGCCTGCCCAGATTACCGCTCCAAACAGCATTATAGACTACGCTACATATATCAGAATAGGCATAAATCTAGTAATACTTTTTTCAATAATAACAGTTTTTTTTTGTGGAGGTTGGAATGCATTTACGCACCATCAAGTCTACCCTGACAGACCTGGTGTGTGGGACTCTTGTCGAATACCCACTAAACCCTTCCTCCTTTCCGGCCCTTTGTAGATCTGACAAGGGTATCATTGTATTATCATTGTATTAGCATTCTTCCTGGTGAGAGGGCCCTTTATTAACCCCGGTGGTTTCTATTTCTAAAACTGAATGTATTTGGCCTGGTCACTGATCTTGACCTCGACCTTCTTCTTGTCTCATTTTGCTCCGCAGTATGCTCTCGATATATGTCGCTATCTCTATCCAGTTGGATGCCCTCCACAGCATCTTGCTCACAATGTTGTCCTGGCCTATTGGCCCGATATTGCCTTTTAGCGTTGTTCTCTCCAATTGTCATCTTCTGCATACAAAGATGGTGTGTTCGGAGTTATCGGGTAACCCTTCACCACAATAACAGTGATATCAATAATAACTATAATAATAATAATAATAATAATAATAATAATAGTAACAATTTTAATACTTTTACTACTACTATTAATAATAATAATAATAATAATAATAATAATAATAATAATAATAATAATAATACTACTACTACTAATGTAATAATAATAATAATAGTAACAATTTTAATACTTTTACTACTACTATTAATAATAATAATAATAATAATAGTGATAACGACAACAATAACAATATCAATAATAACAAAAGTTAATATTATTTTTATGAAGGGAAATTTTGAATGATCACATCTCCTAACCTCCTGTTTAACTACTATAAAAAAGAGTTTTATTATTTTACGCATATTCTTGAACGCTTTCTACATCCTCAGGTATAAACAACAAGCATATTTTTATTTCAAAGATCGATGACGAGTGTTTAGCTAATATGTGCGATATTTCTCATTATATTTTGTAAAACAAAAACTGTAAAGTGTTTTAAAATTAAATTTCTTACCTTTTAAATAATTTGTTAAAGGTAATAAGTTGCTCAAAGGCGTTTTCTTTGCTTAACTTATATATAACCATTTCATAGTAATATTTTCCTCTGAAAGAATAATAAAATTAATCTGTGAAATATCTAATTTAAAATCCGACGAAATCAAAAGAGTTACCCGTCTAAGACAAGATACGCAGGTAGCAGAGTTTTAGATGCATATAATTCAGACGCGAAAAGTAATTTCATTTAGAAAGGAAAGAGCGGTGCAAATTAAATCCGACAACAATTTACGTTTGAGTTAAATTAAGACGCCTCTTTAGCCCTTCGCGCAGGCTTCTACGCAGTCTCAAATTAAACAAGTCAAGCAGTATTTTATTTATATTTGTGCGCTCTTTTATTGTAATTTATTGAGATGAAGCATTCAGTTAGAATAAAGGCTTAAATTAGCTTCGAAACAATCGTTCAAATTAGCTTTTGGGCTTTGGTCTGTATATATAAGGAGAAAATGTAAGCATTGTTGTTTTCTATAAAATAGAGACTTTTCGGGATTTTGAAGAGGCTTCAGAACGTATTGATAAAGTTTTTATATATTTTGTTTTCGCTTTTCTTACTACGGAGAGTAGAGGGTTGTAAACTTTAGTAATTACAAAAATATATTAATTCTAAAAAACATTTTGAAAATAGTACCCAGCCATCTATTGAAAACTAACCACATCTGTTTTAGGTAGACGGATGTTTACTGAAGCAAAATGTTGTTTTAACCAAACTGGTATGTTCGAGCCTCGATCCATAATAAATACATTGTTTCATTCAAGCTAAAATGCCAAAGTAAGTAATGACACAAATGTTAGTTGTTAGATATTCTATTATATGAAGATATGTATAAAAACATCATGACTAAGTCACTTAAAACCTATGATGCAATTGAATGTTTTATAAGTGTAAGATTTATACACGTAGAGAAACATCAATTCCAGTGTAACCTTCTTTAAATAAACCAATACTGTTAAGAATAAAGTAAATGATTTGTTTATGATTATTGTATCTACAGATATTCAATTGACTTATTTATTTTTCTGTTGTTTTTTTTATATACAGTAGAGTCTCGTTAATTCGAGATAGATGGGATCGACATCCCCTCGGATTATACGGAAATACGTTTCTGTGTATTAAAAAAATGCGAGTTTTAATGAACCCTTGTAATTAAGGTAATTAAAAATGCACTAAAGAAGTTTGTAGAACTTAATATGAACATTTCTTGGGAGCGCGATTCATTTCCTCAGCATACCGTGCTGATATTAACATATCTTAGAAACCCAACTTTTTTCCATTGCATACCGTATTGACATAAACGTTTCTTGGGAGCCCGATTTATTCATTTGCATACCTTATTGACATTAGCATTTCTTGGGAGCCCGATTCATTTTCTTAGCATACCGTACTGATATAAACGTAGCTTAGAAACCCGACTTATTTCCTTTGCATACCGTATTGACATAAACGTTTCTTGGGAGCCCGATTTATTCATTTGCATACCTTATTGACATAAACATTTCTTGGGAGCCCGATTCATTTTCTTAGCATACCGTACTGATATAAACGTAGCTTAGAAACCCAACTTATTTCCTTTGCATACCGTATTGACATAAACGTTTCTTGGGAGGCCGATTCATCATTTATTTTCAAAATAGTAAAATATGTTCGAATAGAAAAAGGCTCGCATTTAACGGAAGCTCGAAATATCTGAAATCGGATTATCTAAATTGTACTGTATATAAATTCAGGAATTAGTGTTCCTATATACTATTTTCCAAATATAGGAAATATAGGGTACTATTTTCGAACCAGTGTTCGGTAATTAACCTAGTATATTTAATATAGATATAGATGTCATTCCAAGTGTATGGGTAGCTACCGATTCCTCTATCAGTTTATCACTTACCTTGTAGTTGCATTGTTGTGATTAACACGAGAAGTGGAGAAGCATTAGGATTGCTATTTTGGTTTAGAATCTTTGTGGCGGGTTACAAAAATACTGCAGAAAATTTTAAATGGTCGATAAAAATAATATTTGAAGGGAATTATTCCATATTTTCACTGAAGGGGAATTTCAAGGATTAGACACATCAATACGGTATGCAATTTTATATGTTTCAAAGTATCGTTCGAAAACAGTAAGATCGTCGGCAGAACACTAATCAAGAAGAAAACAATGTGGACAGTATTGGTTGTAGGCTCATGAAACTATGACGATATACTTTCATTGTGAAGGGTTTGCCGCAGGGAAATCAGAGTTTGAAAGGAACTACTTGAATGAAGCGTACGTTTGATGCTTGTAGCCTATCTAAGGAGAGTTATATGGCAATTAGGCCTCACATTCAGGAGTCGTTGCAATTAATTTAAGTAGAGAGATGCTTTTACATATAAAAGCACTTCATTGTACGAAAATCGGGTTGTCAAATACAATGTAGGTAAAACGGCAAAACCTTTTCGTGATAAATTATCATATGAAACGGTCAAAATTAAAAAAAAACACATTTACATTAAAATTAATATATTTACACATAACTAGTGAATCATTGTTATAACCAATATAAGTCATATTAAAAGCTGTTTTAAAAGAATATTTTAGATCTACAATAAATTGTTTTTGAATCATCGAATGTTTAGTTTGTACTTCGAAAGTTTAATTAAAACCTCATTTACGCTTTATCTACAAACGTCTACAAAACATATGCTTAATCCAAGTAACTAAAGCTTGTATATTTGGTTTTTAAGAGGACGTACAAAGGAACTTTATCCTAAAAGATCCCGCTAAGTGCCTACTCTGCAGATAGTCGTCCAGGGAAAAGACCTATTTGTAGGATTACTTTGGGAGAAGCGGATTGGGGAAATGTTTACAGTAGGGATATCACGTATTAGAATCTCTGGGGGTTACTTTATCCGCGTGACGTCATGCATCTGTAAATAAAGGCAAACATGAAATGATGAATTTCTCACCGTGTTTTATGTTACGCAAAATTACTATTTTACGACCGGAAGGCTGTCATGAAAAGATCTGACATTTCAGCACCTGACCTCTAAACAATAATGACGGATATAATTTATACAGGATAACAAACATGAATACAGTATTGGTTACCCAGACTAACAATCTTTTCTTTTTTGTGACATCATTTTAATCTAAAGTTGACCTCGTTTAATAATAAATATATGAAATAAATTTTCGTAAATTGTGTTTGGAAAAACATTTGTCAGAAAATATAGAAATTGTTAATATAAAACTTATAAAAAATTATGTCCCTTTAGTATAACATGACAAGATATATAACAAAATGAATAAAATTGAACGTGGGATGTGACGTCACACTTAACTAATTTGTACGCTTCAGTACAGATTAGGAAATGTAACTACTTGAACAGCCATAAAAGATTTGTTTAGCGGCTTCTTGTACTTACTTTGAGAAGGTAGAGATAAAGGTATATTCATGTAATCTGTAAAATTTCTCTAACATTCAGTGACAATATTCAGAAAAAATATAGAAATTAAATCTGCCACCTACAAAAAGAGTATGCAACTACAAATCAGAATTGCTGGAAGAATTACGTCTCTTTAACATGGTTATAAAAAAATGCAGATCTGATGACGAAAAGGTGGATAGATATCGTCTGAAGTAAACAGTTGACATGCTATTTAGTATTAATTAGGTAACTAAACAAGTAAAATAAAAAACAATTTTAAAGTCAATCCCTACTTGGGTCAGCAAAGAAACATTTTATTTTAGCTACTTTTTATTTGATAATTACAATTAATATAAATGTGTATTTGCAAATGAAAGAATACAATATTAAGTGGAAAATTTGTATGCAATTTTACGCTCTATACAGTATATGATGTTGGAATATTCTTTATGTTTGTTACTATTTATTCACTTTCTTTTTTTTCGTTTATAATTTATGAAGTTGATGGCGGTCTATAATTTTTTATTCTATCCATCTCTCGTCTAATTTCATATAGATCTGTCAGTAACAGGTCTCTACCTATGCGAAAGTTGGCTTAGTGCAAACGTGACGTATTTGAAATATGTATTCATTCAGTTGTAATCCGACTGAGACATCAACTTTAAAGGAAGACAAGAGAAAAACATCAAACGCGAGAACTGATTGTTAGCCGAGTTTGTCAAGTTTGGTCAAACTAGTATTGGGATTTTTTAGATCCAGTAATAAATATATAATTTTATTAATGTTTTTGATGTTTAGAAAAAAATAATAAAAATTGACCACTGGGAATCTCAAAATACTCAATATTACAAAAAACCTTAAAATAAACAATTTTTTGCGTGTCTAAATAAATACCACTGTTAGTTTAGAATGGAATAGTTCGATGTAATGGAGATGTTAATTAAGATTAATAGAGTAAAACCGATTACGTTTTAATAACTATATGTTAAAAATATCTTCATTTAAATATACCGTGTTATGCACTAATGCTACTCGAATAATATAAGTGTTCTTATATCAAGAAACCCCCCTCAGATAAGTAATTTACCTTTCTTCTTGTACCTTAGTCTTTAAATAGGAAATTATAACGCAATTCAAGGTTTGCATTAAGTACTCGCCGTAAACCTTCATCAAGAGAAAGGAACTATTTGCAAAATTGCTTTGGGAGTAGCAGGGGAGGGGTGAGGGGTGTTTGTAAGGGGGTTATCACGTACTAGAGGCACTGGGGGCTAGAATACCAATGCGACTTCTCGCGTATCTACGACTGTTAAAGTAAATAAACTAAATAAGTTTAAAAATGAAATTATTTTTGTGTTTTACTGTACTATTGTCCACCAAGTGACGATCTCAATCAGACAAAGTGGCTATCGCAATCAGACAAAGTGACAAACTCAATCACTTGTTACAAACTCGCTCAAAGGTTTACACCATTGCTTGTACCGGATTAACTAACCTTGCTACATTGCTCAGAATTGTTGTGGCTAGTGAAGTTTTGTTAAGCGATCTCAACTACTACATCCATTCCTAATGTTATACGCATATATTTAACTTTGTATGGCCCAAACCTTGTAACCTTGTTTTACGTTTACTTCTGCATCCGATATCGAGCTGAAGTCATATAACTTTGATGACAATACATGGTTCAACGATAAAAATTTGTAGTATCTAATAAACCATGTTATTCTTGCCCTATTCATCACTAAGGTATGGGACACTACCTCACGTATGATTTGTCTAGCTTTTTGCAAGATTGTAAGCCTATATGATTGAATTTTTAAATTTCATATACCTTGTCGTATAACAATCTCGGTAAAATAAATAGGGCGATCGTGTCCACGGCTTTATCTGGACAAATATTCTAGGAAGATGAATGCCTTAATTAAAAAGAATGAGTTAAAATAATTAATTGGCATTAATTATAAACAAGATTATTTAATTTTAAGTAGTAATTGAGTTGATGTATATATATATTTTTTCAAATAACTATTATAGAAAATAACTCATATTTTTCCTTTTCAAAATTACTATGAATAGAATTTATATAGAAATAAAAATTGATCACAAGATTTTATAAAGGTTAAATGTAATAAAACATAAATAAAAATAAAATTTATAAAAACACATTTTCATTTTAAAGCGATCTGAAAAATATATAATATTTTGTTCATGCTGCCCAAGAACATCACAATTTCTTATGATTAAAAAACTAAAAGCAGAGAGATTAAGCCATTATTTTACTAATAACATTTGAACACATATTAGGTATTTGTAGATGTACACAAACAATACAAAAATAAACACCTTTACACAACTGAAAAATACGAAATATATTCTGTATATATATATATATATATACACACAAACGCACACACACACACACACACACACTCGCACACACACACACACGCACACACACACACACACACACACACACACACACACACACACACACATACACACACACACACATGAATATACATAAATAACAGAGTTATGATTTCGTTTATTATATTCAGATGTAATTGATCAATACTGTAAATCGACATATATGTTATTAATGAAATGTTACTATGAAATTCAAAATTACTTTACTTTTTACAACAAAGAGTACTTTACTGTATGAAGTTGGAATATCTTACGTGCATCTAGACTGGAGTGGGATGCGATGTATATCTAATCTACCTGTTTCTTTTCATTTTAATAAATTAAACGAAAACACAACTCTCTTATTTACAGCAACAATACCTTAAGTTTTTACGTTTATGTTGCCTTCAGTGTATTTAATTAGGAGTAAACGCAATACCGTAAATGGGTCACGGCAAGAGACATAATAGAGTTAAGATACAAATAAGATTTCCCTCGACGCTATGGTGTAGCTCGTAGAGACATAAATCGGAGAGATGGGTTTTTGAATTAACAGCTGCTGTAGAAACACCACTTGCACGGTCATGAACGTTCTTGCCAGCACGAATCTGAACCGGGAGTTGACAGGAGTTAGGATGAATTATGATTCCAATTTCCAAGAATTTATCGCCTGCTGGCATCAGGGCATTTTCGTTTAAATGAAACAGAAAACCTCTTGACTAATCAAAACTCTGATGAATATACAAACACAATATATACAAGAACAATAAATTGCTGAAACGTCAGCACATACTTTAATTTGTGACGAGTTTTTACAACACCATGGATAATTTGGTTTTCCAGTAGCTGTATCGCCGGAATAACTGATAATAACCCGATAGATAAGGATCAAAATAAAAAAATATAGTTACCAATTTATCAGACATTTCCCTTTTTTTATTCCTAGTAATAAATTATTTCGATTAGAAGCACTAAACATTGAGGATAATAGATCCCGTAATAACAAAGGTTTCTCCAGTCAAGATTTGTTTAGTTCTATCAGAAATTATGTAGCGTTCTTATAAGCGCAAAACCTTGTCTGAGCCCTTTCTCATTTCGACATGTTTTGAATTAGATTTCACGACCGACTTTTTATGGAAGGATTCGATGCTGATGTGTTCCTTCCGTAAATAGGCAAGTTTACATAAAGACGTTTTTATCTCGCGAAACCCTCGAAAGAGAAAGTTCTATGTAAATATTTTACAATAAATCAACTATAACATAATCTCACTCAGTGGTGAAAATGACAAATAGGAAAACAAACAAAATATTCTAATAAAAATATGTACATTAGTAAGTCAGCCTTAATTAAGGGTGATTAAAGAAGTATATGTGGTGTATTTTCTTGTTCATAACGATTAGCGAAACTTTACACCTAACGAATTAACGGGTTAAAAAAAAATTGTGAAAAACGCCTGAGACTTAACGTTTTTAATCACACTAAACGATTTTCGTCTATTTTTGAGTCAGTGATGTAGATAGAGTCACAAATTATACTTAAACTGTAAGCTCAAACGTGTATGTATATACGAGTTATATACACGCACATATATATATATGGTGATGTTTGTTTTTCATTTCTACCCGTAAATGTTGAGCGAATAATTCAGCCGATAGATCAGGGTATTTTGAAATGTACGAAATTAATACCACAATTTACCGTTTACAATTTCTCTTGGAAGCGACTGAAAGGAAGAAAGCATTGTCGGGTTTATAAGAAGAAATACAGCTAAGGAATTTGTTTACTGGATAGACGAATCGTGCAACGAAAAAAAAAACAATAAACATTAAGTAAGTCATGGAAAAATGTTCCGAATCATAATAAAACTTTCTACTGTGTCGTTGATCCACCAAAAGTAACAGATTTTACATTTCTTATCAAGAAACCTCCAGGCTGTGAAAATGTCGATGATACGGACGTACGTCAATGAATGAGTAAGTGCGAACGTAAGTAAGTAACAATAATACATGTTATGACCTTTGAAATGATACAAGAAACTACTGAGGGCAGTGAGGTCAAGAATGGAGATAAAGATTCTGAAGAAGAAACTGCACGACACTATATTGAAGCCGACAGATGTACTTCTCCTAAAACGTCTATTAGACACCTCAGCACTAAAACTATCTGATAAGCAGACGCAGAAGTCACTTTATAACTTTTACCAAAAACGTGTAGCAACCGTGATGAACAATGTATTCCAAAGCAACATTAGTTTATGTGCATTATGATCAATACAGTGCTATAAACGTATTTTGTGCATTCTTAATTATAGTACTCGGGTTCATTAGAACCCCTATTTTTTCTAATGTAAAGGAACGTATTTCCGTGTAATCCAAGGTTTATGTAATTCGAGGAAGTCTCGGTCCCACCTATCTCGAATTATCGAGACTCCACCGTATATTAGTTATTTGGAATAATTTATCTAGAAATAAGATTTGCAACTAGAGAAGTCCGCATCTTAGTATAACATAGCTATCACAAAACTGACCTAATTTCCTTTAAATGCTCTCCGACCTGATAAACACTAATCAGTAGCCTCATCTTAGATGATATCAGCTTAGATATTAACTTCTAGTATTGTGTTTGTAAGCATAAAGTCATTAAATTCTCTAGAAAAGGAATAAAGTAGTTCAAATAATTAATATAAATTGAAAGCTTCCTCAAATGGAAAATTTAATTCCAGATGTTTTATAAAGAGACACAAATCTTCAAAGGAAACGATGATGAGTAACTCAAGAAAAAAGAAGCTTGTTTGCAGTAATTCGGGAGGGTTATATAACCAAATTAATTAGTTTCTTTTATCAGTGTGACCGAATAATTCTATATAAATAAATTTAATTAAAGAATACTAGATAAATAATATTTTCTGAAAGTTATATGTCAAATGTAAATGCCTTTAGAATGTAAATTTTCTATCGGTAAATGTTTTACTGTAAAGTGAGGTTAATCAGAGAAGAATGACCATTCAATTTATCTAACACTGGATTAGGATTATAATATTAAATGGCTATTAGATAAGCATTTCCGATAGCTTAAAATCGTCTAATGTAGCATTTGTCAATTGTTTAAATTAATTATTTCCGTCCTGCTAAACCCACAAATTTTACTTCTGCAATAATATGGGTGTTACAATCAACCAACGTGACAATAACAACCAATATTATAAATTATAAAGTACTGTATAAAGTGTTAATATTATTGGGATTATAAAATTATAGCCCAAAGCTATGGTAAGATTATGAATCGCAATAAACGCCTTAAAGGCCTAATATGTCTTCGAATAAAGAATTTCGCTTTTAATGTGTACGTAGACTTATCCGTCAAATATCATTAGAAGTGATCGTAATAAGAGTCAATAACAAGCAATTATTGAGAGTAAACCTAATACCTAAAAATATAATTACTTTAAACTTCTAAAAATAAAACATTCTATAAGAGACGTTTTTATTTTGAATATAATAATTCGAGAGTACGTTAAATGGTATTGCTAAATTAGACATATGAGGATGTCTAAATATTTAAAAATATTATTGAATTAATAAAATTGAATAAAATTGTTTGAGGCAATCACGACAGAGAAAATATACGATCATCATTATTTTAATGAATTATTTTATATTTATTACTAAACTTATATCCTGCTAAATATCTGGTACAGAAAAAATTCTATTAAAAACTTGTGTCTTTATTTACAAGTTAAAAAAAAATATTATAACTTGAGTCGAGGAACAAAAAGTACTTTATTAACTATTGAAAACTTAAACAAAATATTCATAGGATGCGTGTGAACTAAGGTTAGGAATTTCAAAACAGTCTCTGACTATTGAATGTTCAGTATCTTGTTCAAATATCTTATAGGCAGCCGAATCAGAGGTGTCGGAAAGTAACGGAACAAAAAGAACAAAGAAGAAAGAAGCGATAGTAATGTGTACAAATCAGTATATATAAACATAGAAAAGCACACAATAAAACTGGTAATTTCTAACAGTTATTAAAAACGTGGTCAAAGAGTTTCAATTTCAAAAGAAGACTGTATAATGTAACAATACAACACAGATCTACAAACAGGGAAACATTTACTCTTTTAAGAAAAACAGAGAAGAGGGAGGCCTATAATCGAAGAAGAAGAAATGTATATGTATAAATGTATCTGGTAGTTGTGATGCAGTTATTACTAATAACAAAAAACAAATAACCGTCAACAAAAATATTATAACATTAGCAGTAGATAACACAACATATTCTTATTTTTACGTAAATACAAAAATTATAAAAGGTATTTTATAATGTTGAAGAAAATGGAAAATAACTGTATATATGAATGTAATTTCAGAAATAAATAACTATATTAATAATTAAATACACACACAACACACACACACACACACACAAACACACACACACACACACACACACACATACAAGGACATATGTGTGTGCGCGCGCTAGCGTGTGTATGTGATTTGTGTGTGTGTGTGTGTGTGCGCCGAATTTGAGCCTATGTTAACATATTTTCCTTTAAAATTGTTTGAGTACATCAATGAGATCATAATTTAAAAGAGTGGTTGTGCTTGTACAGATCTCTTTACTACAAAGTTTTCTTAATTGATTCTCAGATATTACTCTAAAAGAATTCAAAGCATTTATCATCATTACATCCAGAGATAATATGGACTAAAATTAGCTGTTTTTAACCTATACCTCCTAAATTCTTCCAAATGAAATTCCTCGCAACACTGAGTTCCACTACTGCTCAGTTAGCTATGCACAAAGACTTTTAAACATACAGCTTATTAAAATTGTTCTCATTGTTTACGAGATTAATTAAGTCCAACTGGGTTTACAAAAGTATATCGTTTCTCTGAGTTTTCACTACAATAGTGTGGTTGAAGTATTTCGAAAATTACGAATGCAATATAGACTAATTATTCAGGGCTTGTTTTTGTCTTCAGGTAAGGTTTTTTGTCGTTCCTTTTTAGTGCGTCAGAATCCAAAGCCAATTCATTTCTACAGCAATTAATGGAAATGCAATTACGCGTTGTTGACAATTACCCTTTTCTCACCACCAATTACATTTTAAATTGCGTCCACTTTAAACTCACTGACGGTCACATTTGCATTTTTATTGCTTAAATTACATATTGATTCTTGTAAAGGGCTACACAATTGAAAGTCAATTTCAATGACCAAATTAGCAGTGTTGCAATTAATAAAATAAAGACAATTTTGAGACACAATATTATTAGTAATAATAATAACAATTATAATAATAACTAAATTACAAAGTTATTTTCCCTGATGTAGGTTTCAATCAGTCATCATCATCAAAAAAAAAACAATGAACCCACAAAAAAAAACATTTTTATATTATTAGTTATATATCTTGTATTGTGGTCT
This sequence comes from Prosapia bicincta, assembly GCA_036971475.1. Taxonomy (NCBI): domain Eukaryota; kingdom Metazoa; phylum Arthropoda; class Insecta; order Hemiptera; family Cercopidae; genus Prosapia; species Prosapia bicincta. Next base: position 105,233 of record JBAIZL010000399.1, on the reverse strand, counting down.
TATGTTTACTGTTAATTGAAATAATTGACCACGAAACTAGTTTATCTTGCCGAAACATAAATTTTAAAAGAGGAAGTACAAAGGAACTTTATCCTAAAAGATCCCGCTAAGTGCGCATTCTACAGATAGTCGTCCAGGGAAAAGAACTATTTGTAGGATTACTTTGGGAGAAGCGGATTGGGGAAATGTTTACAGTAGGGATATCACGTACTAGAAGCTCTGGGGGTTACTTTATCCGCGTGACGTCATGCATCTGTAAATAAAGGCAAACTTGAAATGATGAATTTCTCACCGTGTTTTATGTTACGCAAAATTACTATTTTACAACCGGAAGGCTTTTGAACGACTGTCATGAAAAGATCTGACATTTCAGCGCCTGACCTCTAAACAATAATGACGGACATACTTTATACAGGATAACAAACATGAATACAGTATTGGTTAACCAGACTAACAATCTTTTCTTTTTTTTGACAGCATTTTAATCTAAAGTTGACCTCGTTTAATAATAAATATTTGAAATAAATTTTCGTAAATTGTGTTTGGAAAAACATTTGTCAGAAAATATAGAAATTGTTAATATAAAAACTTATAAAAAATTATGTCCCTTTAGTATAACATGACAAGATATATAACAAAATAAATAAAATTGAACGTGGGATGTGACGTCACACTTATAACTAATTTGTACGCTTCAGTGCAGATTAAAAAATGTAACTACTTGGACAGCGATAGCAGATTTGTTTAGCGGTTTCTTGTACTTACTTTCAGAAGGAAGAGATAAAGGTATATTCATGTAATCTGTTAAATTTCTCTAGCATTCAGTGACAATATTCAGAAAAATATAGAAATTAAATCTGGCATCTACAAGAAGAGTATGCAACTAGAAATCAGAATTGCTGGAAGAATTACGTCTCTTCAACATGGTTATAAAAAAAAAATGCAGATATGATGACGAAAAGGTGGATAGATATCTTCTGAAGTAAACAGTTGACATGGTATTTAGTAATAATTAGGTAACTAAACAAGTAAAATAAAAAACAACTTTAAAGTCAATCCCTACTTGGGTCAGCAAAGAAACATTTTATTTTAGCTACTTTTTATTTGATAATTACAATTAATATAAATGTGTATTTGCAGACGAAAGAATTACAATATTAAGTGGAAAATTTGTATGCAATTTTACGCTCTATACAGTACATGGTGTTGGAATATTCTTTATGTTTGTTACTATTTATTCACTTACTTTTTTTCCTTTGTATTTTATGAATCTGATGGTGGTCTATAATTTTTTATTCTACCCATCTCTCGTCTAATTTCATATATATAGATCTTTCAGTAACAGGTCTCTACCTATGCGAAAGTTGGCTTAGTGAAAACGTGATGTATTTGAAATATGTATTCATTCAGTTCTAATCCGACAGAGACATCAACTTTAAAGAAAGACAAGAGAAAAACATCAAACGCGAGAACTGATTGTTAGCCGAGTTTGTCAAGTTTGGTCAAACTAGTATTGGGATTTTTTAGATCCTGTAATAAATATATAATTTTATTAATTTTTTTGATGTTTAGAAAAAAATAATAAAAATTGACCACTGGGAATCTCAAAATACTCAATATTACAAAAAACCTTAAAATAAACAATTTTTTGCATGTCTAAATAAATACCACTATTAGTTTAGAATGGAATAGTTCGATGTAATGGAGATGTTAATTAAGATTAATAGATTAAAACCGATTACGTTTTAAAAACTATATGTTAAAAATATCTTCATTTACATATACCGTGTTATGCACTTATGCTACTCGAATAATATAAGTGTTCTTATATCAAGAAACCCCCCTCAGATAAGTAATTTACCTTTCTTCTTGTACCTTAGACTTTAAATAGGAAATTATAACGCAATTCAAGGTTTGCATTAAGTACTCGCAGCAAACCTTCATCAAGAGAAAGGAACTATTTGCAAAATTGCTTTGGGAGTAGCAGGGGAGGGGTGAGGGGGGTTTGTAAGGGGTTATCACGTACTAGAGGCACGGGGGGGCTAGAATACCAATGCGACTTCTCGTGTATCTACGACTGTTAAAGTAAATAAACTAAATAAGTTTAAAAATGAAATTATTTTTGTGTTTTACTGTACGATTGTCCACCAAGTGACGATCTCAATCAGACAAAGTGGCGATCGCAATCAGACAAAGTGACAAACTCAATCACTTGTTACAAACTCGCTCAAAGGTTTACACCATTGCTTGTACCGGATTTATTAACCTTGCTACATTGCTCAGAATTGTTGTGGCTAGTGAAGTTTTGTTTAGCGACCTCAACTACTAAATCCATTCCTAATATTATACGCATATATTTAACTTTATATGACCCAAACCTTGTAAGCTTGTTTTACGTTTACTTCTGCATCCGATATCGAGCTGAAGTCATATAACTTTGATGACAATACATGGTTCAACGATAAAAAATTGTAGTATCTAATAAACCCATGTTATTCTTACCCTATTCATCACTAAGGTATGGGACACTACCTCACGTATGATTTGTCTAGCGTTTTGCAAGATTGTAGGCATATATGATTGAATTTTTAAATTTCATATACCTTGTCGTATAATAATCTCGGTAAAATAAATAGGGCGATCGTGTCCACGACTTTATCTGGACAAATATTCTAGGAAGATGAATGCGTTAATTAAAAAGAATGAGTTAAAATAATTAATTAGCATTAATTATAAACAAGATTATTTTATTTTAAGTAGTAATTGAGTTGATGTATATATATTTTTTTAAATAACTATTGTAGAAAATAACTCATATTTTTCCTTTTCAAAATTACTATGAATAGATTTATATAGAAATAAAAATTGATCACAAGATTTTATAAAGGTTAAATGTAAAAAAACATAAATAAAAATAAAATTTATAAAAACACATCTATATTTTGAAGCGATCTGAAAAATATATAATATTTGGTTCATGCTGCCCAAGAACATCACAATTTCTTATGATTAAAAAACTAAAAGCACAGAGATTAAGCCAATATTTTACTAATAACATTTGAACACATATTAGGTATTTGTAGATGTACACAAACAATACAAAAATAAACCTCTTTACACAACTGAAAAGTACGAAATATATTGTGTATATATATATACACACAAACGCACACACACACACACACACACACACACACACACACACACACACACACACACACACACACACACACACACACACACACACACACACACACACACACACACACACACACACACACACACACACACACATACACACACACACACATACACACACACACACACACACACACACACATATATATATATATATATATATATATATATTTAAGATCAAATAATATACACAAATACAAGAATATTTAGTTTATTGAACAATAAACTCAAAGCTTTTCGTTGGTTTACATTACCAACATCTTCAGGAGTTACAATAGTAAGAATCTACTATCTTCATTCTTACTATTGTAACTCCTGAAGCTGTTTTTTAATGTAAACCAACGAAAAGCTTTGAGTTTATTGTTCAATAAATTAAATATTCCTGTATTTGTGTATATTATTTGATCTTAAAAATATTCTATCAGGAAAACACATTTGATATTCTATATATATATATATATATATATATATATATATATATATATATATATATATATATATATATACATAAATAACAGAGTATAATTTCGTTTATTATATTCAGATGTAATTTATCAATACTGTAAATCGACATATATGTTATTAATGCAATGTTACAATGAAATTCAAAATTACGTTATTTTTTACAACAAAGAGTACTTTACTGTATGAAGTTGGAATATCTTACGTGTATCTAGACTGGAGTGTAATGCGATGTATATCTAATCTACCTGTTTCTTTTCATTTTAATAAATTAAACGAAAACACAACTCTGTTATTTACAGCAACAATACCTTATGTTTTTACGTTTATGTTGCCATCAGTGAATTTAATTAGGAGTAAACGCAATACCGTAAATGGGTCACGGCAAGAGACATAATAGAGTTAAGATACAAATAAGTTTTCCCTCAACGCCACGGTGTAGCTCGTAGAGACATAAATCTGAGAGATGGGTTTTTGAATTAACAGCTGCTGTAGAAACACCACTTGCACGGTCATGAACGTACTTGCCAGCACGAATCTGAACCGGGAGTTGACAGGAGTTAGGATGAATTATAATTCCACTTTCCAAGAATTTATCGCCTACTGGCATTAAGGCATTTTCGTTTAAATGAATCAGAAAACCTCTTGACTAATCAAAACTCTGATGAATATACAAACACAATATATACAAGAACAATAAATTGCTGAAAAGTCAGCACATACTTTAATTTGTGATGAGTTTTTACAACACCATGGATAATTTGGTTTTCCAGTAGCTGTATCGCCGGAATAACTGATAATAACCCCATAGATAAGGATCAAAATAAAAATATATAGTTAACAATTTATCAGACATTTCCCTTTTTTATTCCTAGTAATAAATTATTTCGATTAGAAGCACTAAACATTGAGGATAATAGATCCCGTAATAACAAAGGTTTCTCCAGTCAAGATTTGTTTAGTTCTATCAGAAATTATGCAGCGTTCTTATAAACGCAAAACCTTGTCTGAGCCCTTTCTCATTTCGACATGTTTTGAATTAGATTTCACGACCGACTTTTTATGGAAGGATTCGATGCTGATGTGTTCCTTCCGTAATTAGGCAAGTTTACATAAAGATGTTTTTATCTCGCGAAACCCTCGAAAGAGAAAGTTCTATGTAAATATTTTACAATATATCAACTATAACATAATCTCACTCAGTGGTGAAAATGACAAATAGGAAAACAAACAAAATATTCTAATAAAAATATGTACATTAGTAAGTCAGCCTTAATTAAGGCTGATTAAAGAAGTATATGTGGTGGATTTTCTTGTTCATAACGATTAGCGAAACTTTACACTTAACGAATTAACGGGTTAAAAAAAAATTGTGAAAAACGCCTGAGACTTAACGTTTTTAATCTCACTAAACGATTTTCGTCTATTTTTGAGTCAGTGATGTAGTTAGAGTCACAAATTATACTTAAACTGTAAGCTCAAACGTGTATGTATATACGAGTTATATACATACATAAATACACATATATATATATATATATATATATATATATATATATATATATATATATATGGTGATGTTTGTTTTTCATTTCTACCCATAAATGTTGAACGAATAATTCAGCCGATAGATCAGGGTATTTTGAAATGTACGAAATTAATACCACAATTTACCGTTTACAATTTCTCTTGGAAGCGACTGAAAGGAAGAAAGCATTGTCGGGTTTATAAGAAGAAATACAGTTAAGGAACTGTTGTTTACTGGATAGGCGGATCGTGCAACGAAATAAAACAATAAACTTTAAGTAAGTCACGAAAAAATGTTCCGAATCATAATAAAACTTTCTACTGTGTCGTTGATCCACCAAAAGTAACAGATTTTACATTTCTTATCAAGAAACCTCCAGGCTGTGAAAATGTCGATGATACGGACGTACGTCAATGAATGAGTAAGTGCGAACGTAAGTAAGTAACAATAATACATGTTATGACCTTTGATATGATACAAGAAACTACTGAGGGCAGTGAGGACAAGAATGGAGATAAAGATTCGACCTAGACAGTACAAGAAGGGAAAGTAAGTCACGCTGAAATAGCGACCTTCTTGGAAACTACACTACACTATATTGAACGCCAACAGATGTGCTTCTCCTAAAACGTCTATTAGACATCACAGCACTAAAACTATCTGATAAGCAGACGCAGAAGTCACCAAAAAAATATGTAGTAACCGTGACTAACAATGTATTCCAAAGCAACATTAGTTTATGTGCACTGTGATCAATACAGTTCTATAAACTTATTTGATGCATTTTTTAATTACTCTATTAGGCCTCATTAGGAACCCTAATTTTTCTAATGTACTGGAGCGTATTTCTGTAATTTGCAAGTTTCGTTAATCAGAGGACATCTCAGTTCCATCTATATCGAATTATCGAGACCTCACTGTTTATTAGTTATTTGGAATAATTCATCTAGGAATAAGATTGCATCTTAGTGTAACGTAGCTATCACAAAGCTGACCTAATTTCTCCGACCTGATAAACACTAACCAGTAGCCTCATCTTAGATGATATCAGCTTTGATATTAACGTCTAGTATTGTGTTTGTATGAATAAAGTCGTTAAATTCTCTAGAAAAGGAATAAAGTAGTCACGCTGAAAGAACGACCGTCTTGGAAACTGCACGACACTATATTAAAGCCGACAGATGTACTTCTCCTAAAACGTCTATTAGACACCTCAGCACTAAAACTATCTGATAAGCAGACGCAGAAGTCACTTTATAACTTTTACCAAAAACGTGTAGCAACCGTGATGAACAATGTATTCCAAAGCAACATTGGTTTATGTGCATTATGATCAATACAGTGCTATAAACGTATTTTGTGCATTCTTAATTATAGTACTCGGGCTCATTAGAACCCCTATTTTTTCTAATGTTAAGGAACGTATTTCCATGTAATCCAAGGCTTATGTAATTCGAGGAAGTCTCGGTCCCATCTATTTCGAATTATCGAGACTCCACCGTATATTAGTTATTTGGAATAATTTATCTAGAAATAAGATTTGCAACTAGAGAAGTCCGCATCTTAGTATAACATAGCTATCACAAAACTGACCTAATTTCCTTTAAATGCTCTCCGACCTGATAAACACTAATCAGTAGCCTCATCTTAGATGATATCAGCTTTGATATTAACGTCTAGTATTGTGTTTGTATGCATAAAGTCATTAAATTCTCTAGAAAAGGAATAAAGTAGTTCAAATAATTAATATAAAATGAAAGCTTCCTCAAATGGAAAATTTAATTCCAGATGTTTTATAAAGAGACAAAAATCTTCAAAGGAAACGATGATGAGTAACTCAAGAAAAAAGAAGCTTGTTTGCAGTAATTCGGGAGGGTTATATAACCAAATTAATTAGTTTCTTTTATCAGTGTGACCGAATAATTCTATATAAATAAATTTAATTAAAGAATACTAGATAAATAATATTTTCTGAAAGTTACATGTCAAATGTAAATGGCTTTAGGATGTAAATTTTCCATCGGTAAATGTTTTACTGTAAAGTGAGGTTAATCAAAGAAGAATGACAATTCAATTTATCTAACACTGGATTAGGATTATAATATTAAATGGCTATTAGATAAGCATTTCCAATAGCTTAAAATCGTCTAATGTAGCATTTGTCAATTGTTTAAATTAATTATTTCCTTCCTGCTAAACCCACAAATTTTACTTCTGCCATAATATGGATGTTACAATAAATACCATCGTGACAATAACAACCAATATTATAAATTATAAAGTACTGTATAAAGTGTTAATATTATTGGGATTATAAAATTATAGCCAAAAGCTATGGTAAGATTATGAATACCAATAAATGTCTTAAACGCCTAATATGTCTTCGAATCAAGAATTTCGCTTTTACTTCGTACATAAACGTATCCGTTAAATAGTATTAGAAGTAATCGTAATACGAGTCAATAACAACCAGTTATTGAGAAAACCTATTAACATTAAATATAATCACTTTAAACTTCTAAAAAATTAAACATTTAATAAGAGACTTTTTTTTTAAATAATCATTTGAGAGTACGTTAAATGGTATTAGTAAATTAGACATATGACGATGTCTAAATATTTAAAAATATTATTGAATTATTAAAATTGAATAAAATTGTTTAAGGCAATCACGACATAGAAAATATACGATCGACTCCATCATTATTTTGATGAATTAATTTTATATTTATTCCTAAACTTATATCCTGCTAAATATCTAATACAGAAAAAATTCTATTAAAATCTTGTGTCTTTATTTACAAGATAAAAAAATATTATAACTTGAGTAGATGAGTAAAAAGTACTTTATTAACGATTAAAAATTTAAGCAAAATATACATAGGATGCGTGTGAACTAAGGTTAGGAATTTCAAAACAGTCTCTGAATATTGAATGTCCAGTATCATGTTCAAATATCTTATAAGCAGCCGAATCAGAGGTGTCGGAAAGTAACGGAACAAAAAGAACAAAGAAGTCCCGAAAGATGGGATAATAATGTGTACAAATCAGTATATATAAACATAGAAAAGCACACAATAAAACTGTTAATTTCTAACAATTATTAAAAAACGTGGTCAAAGAGTTTCAATTTCAAAAGATGACTGTATAATGTAACGATACAACACATATCTACAAACAGGGAAACATTTACTCTTTTAAGAAAAACAGAGAAGAGGGAGGCCTATAATCGAAGAAGAAGAAATGTATATGTATAAATTTATCTGGTAGTTGTGATGCAGTTATTACTAATAACAAAAACAAAAAACCGTCAACAACAATATTAAAACATTAGCAGTAGATAACACAACATATTCTTATTTTTAAGTAAATACAAAAATTATAAATTGTAGTTTGTAATGTTGAAGAAAATGGAAAATAACTGTATATATGAATGTAATTTTAAAAATAAATAACTATATACACAACACACACACACACACACACAAGCACATATGTGTAAGTGCGCGCGAGCGCGTGTATGTGATTTGTGTGTGTGTGTGTGTGTGCCGAATTTGAGCCTATGTCAACATATTTTCCTTTAAAATTGTTTGAATACATAAATGAGATCATAATTAGAAAGAGTGGTTGTGCTTGTACAGATCTCTTTGCTACAAAATTTTCTTAATTGCTTCTCAGATATTACTCTAAAAGAATTCAAAGCATTTATCATCATTACATCCAGAGATAATATGGACTAAAATTAGCTGTTTTTAACCTATACCTCCTAAATTCTTCCAAATGAAATTCCTCGCAACACTGAGTTCCACTACTGCTCAGTTAGCTATGCACAAAGACTTTTAAACATACAGCTTATTAAAATTGTTCTCATTGTTTACGAGATTAATTAAGTCCAACTGGGTTTACAAAAGTATATCGTTTCTCTGAGTTTTCACTACAATAGTGTGGTTGAAGTATTTCGAAAATTACGAATGCAATATAGACTAATTATTCAGGGCTTGTTTTTGTCTTCAGGTAAGGTTTTTTGTCGTTCCTTTTTAGTGCGTCAGAATCCAAAGCCAATTCATTTCTACAGCAATTAATGGAAATGCAATTACGCGTTGTTGACAATTACCCTTTTCTCACCACCAATTACATTTTAAATTGCGTCCACTTTAAACTCACTGACGGTCACATTTGCATTTTTATTGCTTAAATTACATATTGATTCTTGTAAAGGGCTACACAATTGGAAGTCAATTTCAATGACCAAATTAGCAGTGTTGCAATTAATAAAATAAAGACAATTTTGAGACACAATATTATTAGTAATAATAATAACAATTATAATAATAACTAAATTACAAAGTTATTTTCCCTGATGTAGGTTTCAATCAGTCATCATCATCAAAAAAAAAACAATGAACCCACAAAAAAAAACATTTTTATATTATTAGTTATATATCTTGTATTGTGGTCTTATGTTTACTGTTAATTGAAATAATTGACCACGAAACTAGTTTATCTTGCCGAAACATAAATTTTAAAAAAGTCTGTATTTTCTTTAAATTCATTTCAGTCATTGGGTAATTATTCATTTCATGTAATAATTCGAGTACGTTCAACTCTTGTAAAAAATTACAAAAGGGGATATAGTTTTTGTATTGTGTGGCTTTAGTTTATTTTTGGTTGTATAACTTGACCACAAAGGCTAAATGGTTTCACCAGATACATAACAAACAATATTTTTGTGTTTTATTTTTATTTCAGTAGTTAAGTTTAGACTTTGAATGTATCGTGTATATTGTGTGAGTGTGTGTTTTGTGTGTGTGTGTGTGTGTGTGTGTGTGTGTGTGTGTGTGTGTGCGCGCGTGCACGCGCGGTCAAAATATGGTCCCCCCGTTTTACCAGATCTTGGTACTTGTGATGTGTCGAGCGTGATCTACCAGTGGATAAATCCCTGGGCTGTATTTAAAAACCAACCAAAATGTTTAATCAGAATTATGTAATTATATATTCATAAATTTTTGTTTGGTTGTAAAATTATTGCATTAATTTGCTGTTTCAAGAGTATTACATAAAACATTGTTTTTCTTGCTCTATCTGAATAATTAACTTCTACTCTTGTTGATGGTTGAAAAAATTTAAGAAATTTTATGTAGTTGATTTACCACAGGATACTTATAATAATTTTGAGCATTGATTCTTCTAACTGGATTTAATTAACTTGAAACTAATATATATATATATATATATATATATATATATATATATATATATATATATATATGTATATATATATATAAAACTAATAACTTCTTTTCAAAATCTTATACAATTTGTAATAGTTTTAATAAATATTTGTAATGGTACATAATGTTGACAAACTTTTATTTAATTTGAAATAAACTTAAATCCCTCATAAAATTCATAAATGTTCTTGTAATGCTTGCACAAAGTTCATCAATTATATTGTTGACTCTATTATCTAAACTTCTTGAACATTTGAAACTATTTGACAACATTGTGGTTTTTATGCGTAAAACTACACACACAAAATGACACACAGAGTTAAATACATCTTGAGAATAATTCATACAAATTTATTTTATGTCCCTAAATTTATTTCTAGAAGTATAGGATGACATTACTTCCTAATGACTTTACTTTAATTTATATTTGTACGTTCAAACATAAATCCGAAGGATTTTAAAACCAAATTTACATTAACTTCACCTTTACCGTAATTTGATCCTGATAGTTCAATATATATTCTATGGAAATAAAATAAATTATATGTACTTACATAATTACTCAGTAATTATTGATTTTTTCTGAATGTTTAATTCTATTACTTTGGATGATTTTAATTAAGCTATGTTACACGTGACTTTCAATTATTATTATTATTTTTTTTTTAACTGGCTTCTTATGATTTTATTATTAACCTTAGAATTTAGAACTAGCATTTTATGTATGAATAAAAGAGTCATGCGCTTATATATTTTTTCAATTATAAATAATCAATTAGTTACTTAAAGGAATCTGAATTTAACAATTTTGCAAAACTTTATAAATATAATAAACGTTTAATTAGTTAATAAGGATCTGACTTGCTTCAAAAACGTTCACTGTGGTTGCTCGCCTTATCCCATGTTCTTGGAGGAAGGAATCTTGTTACTTTAGCTAGTGCTCGTTTTAAGGCCGCCTTTAAAACTGTTTATAATTAATTACATTTGGATATTTCAAGTTAGACCATCTCCACTTCCATCTTAGGATAGATTTTGGGCTTAGCCACAGACCAGCATCTTGGAATCCTAGTCCTGGATCTCTGGAAAAAACCGCCCGCTCGCCCCGAGACCCGTATCAGGCTTTCCCACTACCTTGGTTTGTTCGTTTGCAAGCGTTTAAAATTCTGTTTAAACCGGAACACGCTTTGTGCTTGGTAACCCTATTTTCCGAGATTTGTACTCGTTTTTCTACTGTTGTTCTAAAATGTCATATATTGTTTGAAAATGTAATATTTCTTAGCTGCATGCAATTTTTCATATTTTTATATTTTGTTACAAATTTGATTAATGGTTTTACGCCCCTCCGCTCGCTAGTTAGATTCTATGGAAACTACAAAGGTCCTGCCCTTGACACTTTTATAAGATTTGGAACAATATAGAAACCATTTATTATTTATAGTTATGTCAAAAATTTGTTAATAAATAATATTTTACAATATTCTACCTGGCTGCTCATCTACATCGGATCGGTGTGCTCCCTACACCGGAATGCCCTCTCTGTGGACACGATACGATGGATGCGGATCATCCACCGAAATGCAATGGACTCCACCATTCCGGAGATGATGACGACCTACTTGTTCATCTATACTGCTCAGCGCGTCACCAAATGGCTCAACAGCTAAGGGTGGGCGTTGGCTTAAGTAAGTAAGCACAATATTCTGCCTCTATAAGTTTTATATTTTCTTAAACTCTGGTACTTTTTTATTATGTAATTTCATTTTTATTTTATTTTCACTAAATAATGAAAATTAATTTTATTTTAATTTTACATAAGTATAAAAGTATTATTTCATAGTAACAACATTCCAAGCCCGTTGGACCACTCTTTGTTTACTTACGCTGATAATTAGACTGGCTTTGCTCGCTACACGACGTCCAGCTGATTCATTTTAAAACATTTAAAATAATATTTTAAAGATTTTGCATACGATCAAAAATCTGCTACTTCCAGACAGATTAACCGTCACAGTGTGTGTGTGTGTGTGTGTGTGTGTGTGTGTGTGTGTGTGTGTGTGTGTGTGTGTGAGTGTGTGTGTGTATGTGTGTATGTGTGTGTATGTGTGTGTGTGTGTGTGTGTGTGTGTGTGTGTGTGTGTGTGTGTGTGTGTGTGTGTGTGTGCACGCACGCTTGTGCTGGAGATAATATTTGGTATTATTTTCCCTAAAACGTTGCGGTCGAAAAATCCACCTTAAAATATATATCACATTGGAATGCTATTGTTTGGAAATGACGTGGGAGTGTAAAAGAAAAGGCCATGTGATCTGTGTAGACACACAAATGATGGCAAAATATTACGTGTTCATAGCTTTTTTATTGCTTATTATACCTTCCTCACTCTCATAAAACCTTAATATAATTGGCAATCTAGTGAGGTCTCTAGAGATGTACTTTTATGCTTCATGTATTCGCGTATATTACTACGGATATCAGTACTAAAAAAATGAATTTCTAAATATTTATGCTATATATTTTTACTTTTGAGAAATTTTGTTTATTGGGTAAGGCATGCTTCTTAGGCGTTGTCGTTATTTAACTTCAGGTGTAGGAAAGTAAGTAATGTTAATGGAGATCAGTAAAAAATAACTTAGGAAAAGTATAAAATAAATTACACATGAAAAGATTTTTTTATTACGTTAATTTTAAAAGTAAACTAATAAGCTTTGAAATATCGTTGAGAGGTTAAAATAAAACCGTTGTATAAAAACAAGTGAAGAAATTAGTAATTATTACTATATCTGGAAACAAGTCTTACAAAAAGTAAAAATTAATTCATAAAACAGTTCGAATTTCCGTAGGGTGTCTTTTCTCGCATGCCAATAATCTGAGAGAATGTATTATATGAATGCTGGTAGTATAACGTCTTACGAAAAACGTATTATTATTTGTTTACAAATTACTTTGCATAAACTTTGACAGTAGAAGACAAAAACAAGTAATATAGGAAACATATTTTCAAGTCAACTCCTACTGAGACCCACAAATTTGATTTTATAATTTTAATGAATATAAATATGTATCTACATACGACAGAATTATATTATCAAGTGGCAAAATAGAAAGCGAATTTCCTTGCAATTTTCCATTTCCTACTCTACACAGTATGTAGTGTTGCACTTTTATTTTGCTTTGTTACTGTTTACTCACTGTCTTTTATTTCGTATCTTATTTATGAAGCTGATTTTGGTTTATATATTCTCATTCTAAACAACTCTTCTATTGTTTCATTATTGCAAAGAACCCTTTTCTCAAAAGTGCATATAGATCTTTAAGTAATTGATTTCTAGCTACCGGAAAGTTGGCTCAGTGACAAAGTGCTGGATTTCAAACATGTTCCTCAGTTCAAATCCAACCGGGGACATTAAATTTTTCAAATTTAAGTTGTTGAATAAATTATTCAACAAAACTATATTAACATCAATTGTCTTTCACTATAGGTAAAAAGTATGTATTTGAATTTGATTGGATGAATAAAAGTATTTGTACAAGATATGTATATACGGAGATTGTAAGCTAATAGAAGGAATTGAAACGTTCTAATTTTCGCCAAATATCCTTCTTTATTATTAAGGTAAGTATAAGGTGCTTGCAATAAGACTATGACAAGATTCTGTGAGTTTGTGAGCCTTTTCATTGCCAAGCAATAGAGAAATGAGTGATAGTTATAATATGAGACTAAAATGTTTTCTAATACAACAAAGATGAGTAAAAGCGTTTTAACATCAAGTTAAATCATTTAGTAATACATTCTAAATAAACTAATATATAACGGGTAAACAAAGGGTCAAAGAAAATTAAAAAATAATTATAAACCTTTTCTAAATTAGAAAAATTTTTTTATAAAAGTTCGAATGCTGTCAACTGGAGAGCAATGGGTTTGCTAATTACAAATTGCCTAATTAAGAGCTCAAAATGCGTAGTGACAAAGGCGCGTTGTTGTGAAATGATAATAAAGGTTGGAATAGAAAATTAATTATTATAATAAAAGATAAATATCGTTTTGATACGACATTGGCTCAAAACAAAAGTCATACGAATTCCATTTTTGAACACTATAAGGCAAACAACGTTAATTTGGCGGATTAAATGATTGGGATCGATGCATTATTAGCTTCTTTGTTTAGAAATACTATACTCTCATTCGCTGATGAAACTGCTCTATTCGTACATTTTAAATACGTTTCAAACTACCGACTATATTGTATTTGAAATAAGGTATACACATATAATGGAGACCACAGCCGGAGCAGAGAGGTAAAACCTGGTGAAACAGAAACACATCCCTTGCATACAAAGGCTTATCCTGCCCATTGTTTTGTTACCTTGAATGGGATCAGGTTGGCTTAGGTAAAACGCTCTTTTTCTCAAACACAAAACGTCTTCCAAATTTCAATTTTCATTCCACTGGATATAACGATATACTTTGCATACATAATCCAAACGTAGATTGACCAAATTATATGGAAAGTATTTGACCTCAAGTTGACACCAAAAATAGGTTTATAGTTCTACAGGAATGTAACATAAACATTATGTACTATTGTATAATTTTAAGATAGTGAAAATGTTAGTTGAAGTAAAAGGTTGATTGGAGGAGAAGCCAGGTTAAGTAGTCCTGCTAAGGCAGGGCTGCCATAAATATTGGCTTGAAATATATTAATATACTATAAATAACTACAGCTTTCGATTAAAAAAAAAACAGATTATTAACAAAATGTAAATCCGCTTTATTAATTAATTAGACTGTTTAATAATATTATTGCTATTTTCAAAGCGCCATTTTCACTTGACGAAGTCAATTTTGACAGTGAATTGGAGAAATATGTATACGGAGGCAGTTCATCCAGCCCTCAACCAAAAACCCTGATCCCAAACTCCTACCCGCAACCAGTGACGCGTGCGTTATAGTTTTGAGATAAGACAAAGAAAGTAACAATTATTGGAAAAGACTTTTTAGTTTTGAATGATCTAGTATTATTTTAGTTTGTTATTAAGTGTATTTAAGAAAATTTCAATATATCGCATGTTTTAATTTCTTCTTTACGTAGAATAATAATTTCAGGATATGGTTAGAGCATGTTTTAGATTATTTGTAAATGAGATGGAAAACTTTCGCAGCCTGGAGTAGAAGAAATCTGACCCGGAAAATTCAAATCACTAATTTTTCGGTTGTAGAAGATATATGGAAATATAAGCTCGAGGCAAATAATATCGAAAGTTTCATAAAAAGTAAGACTGTACTTGCATACTGTATTGAATGGAATATTATTATGGTTTAATATAGATATGAAAGCCAAATATAGAGGCAACTATTAAGCTACAGCCTTTCGCTGTGCAAATCTTTAAACTTAGGTAGGCAATAATGTCAAACTGCAAACTACTACTAACTATATGGTAGATACAAAATATTCTTCTTGATTTTTTATTTAATTTTAATTTCCTTTGACCCTTAGTTTAAAACCTTATCTATTAGTGTAATAAGGATGTATTTTAGATATTATTTATCTATTCTTTTACGTTATGTTAAAACGGATTTATTCATCTCTATTGTGTTAGAACAGACTTTGTATTCACGTTATAAACTCTAGATTATGTAAAACTATTCATATTTCTATTACTTGACAAGGAAAAGGCTCACATCATCATTGATTCGTTTCATTGTCTTACCTTAAGAAGGTTTTTAAACTCATTATACATAATGTAATAGTAAAGAAGGATATTAGGTGAAAATTAGAACTTTTTGAATTCCTAATATGAGCTCACACTCTCCTGATATATACATATATCGTACAAATTTGAACGAATAGTTTAATATTAATTTAACATAATTCTGCCTCAATTTAATATTAAAGTAGAAGGAAATTGTAGAATGGTATTGCGTGCAATTATATTTCAAAATATCAACACAGTTATTTCATTAAAACTAAAGATAGTTTTACTTCAGATAAAAGGTTTAAGATTTCCTCTGGCATTGACTAAAATACTTTTCTTGTTCAACGGGCACAACGTTAGACGCCCCCACCTTCAGAAATCCAACCCTTGACGTAGGGGGCGGGAGTGGGGGTGACAGGACAGCCAAGACGTTACGTTCATCCTTTAATAATCTGTTGTATTTCCTGATCGCATTCGACCCTAAGGGGATAACAACGCAATGTCCTGGATAAATTGTTAAACGTATTTCCATTCACGCTACTATTTTCCAGTTCGCATCGAATCCTCGCTGAATGCTCCAATTACATGTTAACAATATAACAGTCTGTTATACTTGGTTTAATTTACCATTAATTAGATTTATGTACTATTTTAAAACATTTTAAAATGTTGTTTTTGATGCTTCATTAGTTTTGTTTACGATATTTTAACATAACAGCTATTTAGCCTGCAACGTAATTATGTCTGTTTTCTTTAATAAATTTAAATATTTAACACGGTAGATTGTTTCGTATTCAAAATAAAATCAATTTTGATGAAAACATTTGTTTAGTTAAATTTACAAATCAATTTAAACTGTAGATTAGTAATTGTTATCTCAAATCAAATTAAATGTATCGAAAAATTACGACAACTATATCAAATTCATTTTCTACAACTGTGAAATCAAAACAATAAACGACTATTATCGTTCAAACAAGGGAACCAAAATGTTAAACATAAATATTAATGAAAGACAAATAAATATTAATAGAAATAAATAGCAACTATAAGTTATAAGAAGAAAACAATCACGTATTCAATTTTATTAAATATAAAGATGATTAAAAAAAGCTACATCCTATACCACTTTAAGTTTCTAAGATACACAATTTTGCTGCGAATTTCACAATCAGTGAAAACGGCAAACATGTTAGGTATATAAAAAAAAAGAAATGTTTAAAGTTCACAAGTCTCTTTTATCGCCAAAAATAGATAAAATAAAATAAATAAATGCAAAATTTATAGTAAAAAATAACTAATTTTTCAAAGTTATATATTGTAACAATCAAGGTCCAACCTGTGTTTAATGGCACATGGCTTGACAAATTCAATCCTTTCACACATTAGGGGACACAGTACTCAGTTTTGTAATGTTAGAACCCTCTAGAAGTAGCCGGTAAGTATCATCGAAGTATAGTATTAAGCTTGAGCGAACACAACAGCTACATGTACATTGTTCTAGAACCTTCTAGTAGGAGAAATTACTAGAAGCGTCAAGACGATTAAAGGGTTGGTTGAGAAAGAAGCCGGCAGTGTTTGGAAAATAATGAAAAGAGTAAAAATGTTTACGTTGATGAAAATGTTGTGGGAGGTAGTATGTGTTAGGTGTAAACAGACTATTAGCGAAATCAGTAGTTATTATTAGACCTAATTAAAATAATTTAGGTTTTATAAATTAAAACAGTCTGCGTTTTAGACAAGATCTGTGTTTTATAAAGTCCATACATAATAGTAGCTATAAAGTTGTGGAAATAAAAAATAGTTACTCTAGATTTTCGTTAAAGTTTATTGGACTCGTGTAAGAGCTTAACTATATTTAACCTTAGTGCACAATAATTATTATTTACTGTCATCATCATCAAAAGATATCATTACTTTACAATGAACTTTCAAAACGAGATCCGAAACATTTTGTTATGTTAAAATTTTTCAATTGTATTGTTGAATGTGTTTAAGATTTGTATTATATGTATTATTGACTATGAAACCGGCTGATCTCGCCAGAGATGGTTCTTATTCGCAAATACAAATAAATTAACTTACGAGATATAGTTAAACATAAGCACTCAGTGAGTAATTGTTTTTTTTCTAATAATTTCCTTGGAACTTTGAAACATTGGATTTGTTTTAGAAATATTATTTTTATTTCAAAATTATAACAGGAGTAAAAACATTGTTAACAATGAAATCTTGTCAGAGAAGAATACTTTGGGTTGTAAACTAAAGCAACAATAGGAGTTGGGAATAAAGACGGACTGTTTATTGTAAAGATGGGACTTTTCAAAGGTAAATTGGAATTTTTGATTTTATAAAATAACAAAGAAATGAAGCTTCAATTGTATTTTGTTCTGATCGAAAGTAGTCCTACAGAAAAGCATTTAAAGAGGGAGTGATGATGAAACATTGGAGACATCGCCAGATACGGATCCTGTCTCTGTAAACATAGTAAGGTTTATGATATACAATCTTGCGTTACAGGAATATAGGTCTTTACAGTCTTATATGTAGTTTTTTATAAGTTTTTATGTCAAGACAAAATTTAGTTAGTTTTGCCTCGTCAGGATGTTTTGCGTAAAATATGTTTGCAATCGTATCCATCATCGAAACATTGAAAGATTACGCAAAGGAACATACATCCATGCAGGAGGTTACGGGAACTCATACACCAACAATTTGTTACGTCTGAGCTTAGCAAAATAAAAACTTGTTGATCTTATAATTTAAGTAAATATTAATGAAAAACATACTGACACATAAAGTTATCGATCAGCTAAAACGGCTTCGTGAGTGTTTTGTTATAGTTTTAAGTTAGATACGCTGGATTATGTAAAGACATAAACGTAACTTAATCATATAAGTCGCTTCTACCCATAGTCATATACGTGTCTGACCCGTAGTCACTTCTACTTAATCATATAAGTCGCTTCTACCCATTGTCATATTAGTGACTGACCCGCGGTCACTTCTACTACTTAATCATATAAGTCACTTCTACCCATAGTCATATAAGTGACTGACCCGTAGTCACTTCTACTTAATCATATAAGTCGCTTCTACCCATTGTCATATAAGTGACTGACCCGTAGTCCCTTCTACTTAATCATATAAGTCGCTTCTACCCATGGTCATATAAGTGTCAGACCCGTAGTCATTTCTACTTAATCATATAAGTCGCTTCTACCCATAATCATACAAGTGTCTGACCCGTAGTCATTTCTACTTAATCATATAAGTCGCTTCTCCCCATAGTCATATAAGTGACTGACCCGTAGTCACTTCTACTTAATCATATAAGTCGCTTCTACCCATAGTCATATAAGTGACTGACCCGTAGTCACTTCTACTTAATCATATAAGTCGCTTCTACCCATAGTCATATAAGTGACTGACCCGTAATCACTTCTACTTAATCATATAAGTCGCTTCTACCCATAGTCATATAAGTGACTGACCCGTAGTCACTTCTACTTAATCATATAAGTCGCTTCTACTCATAGTCATATAAGTGACTGACCCGTAGTCTCTTCTACTTAATCATATAAGTCGCTTCTACCCATGGTCATATAAGTGTCAGACCCGTAGTCTCTTCTACTTAATCATATAAGTCGCTTCTACCCATGGTCATATAAGTGTCAGACCCGTAGTCATTTCTACTTAATCATATAAGTCGCTTCTACCCATAGTCATATAAGTGTCTGACCCGTAGTCATTTCTACTTAAACATATAAGTCGCTTCTACCCATAGTCATATAAGTGTCTGACCCGTAGTCACTTCTACTTAATCATATAAGTCGCTTCTACCCATTGTCATATTAGTGACTGACCCGCGGTCACTTCTACTACTTAATCATATAAGTCGCTTCTACCCATAGTCATACAAGTGTCTGACCCGTAGTCACTTCTACTTAATCATATAAGTCGCTTCTACCCATTGTCATATTAGTGACTGACCGGCGGTCACTTCTACCACTTAATCATATAAGTCGCTTCTACCCATACTCAAGGACAAGAATATTTACCATACAATTATTCCACACTAAAAATGTCTCGACAAATTTAAGTAGTTGTATAAAAAAGACTATGAAAATAAGACCAAAAATATTAGATAGTTTTATTTTTTAACAAGAAATAAATTGCTAAAACTCTTGCCAAAACCTAGCTTCCTGAGACATAATGCTTAAAATCACGCTGCTAGAACTCCATTAGGAATAACACACTTATGAAGATAGCTCAGTCCCATCAAAAGAAGTACGTTTCAGTACGTTTTTTACACATTTATTTCAAATATAAGTTAAAAGTTTTATATATATATATATATATATATGGATTTTTTAATAATTTATCCACTTAGGCCTACGCGAGGAGAAAGTATACTTCAAATAATGCGGGAAAGACGATAACTTGCTAAAAACTCGTATTTGCTAATAATTTAAACACTTCTCATCGCCCGAAAGAAAATTGTCACAGTTTGTTTTAGTAAATTATTATTTTGTCCTCTGGATGATTTATCCATTAGCAAAGGATATTTCGTTTATACCTACGTAGTTTAACATTGCACAATATATTTACTCATCACTGGCTATCCGGTGCTGTCCTCCAACGAAGTGTACACGCTAAGAGAGATATGTGTATTAAACAACACAACGTATACATGACCTACAAACCTGCAAGATAAATACAGATAATAAACAAATACACTTATTGTCCTTGACGATTGACGAAACATTAGGTTTTAACAAACAAATATACGTTTTTTAATTTATAATTTATGTAAATTTATATTACACATAAGTATATTTAAGTAAAACATTAAAAGGTAGTGTTACGAAACCATTTCGTTCTGAATAAGCAATTTTATTGTTTGACGAAGTAAATTTATTTCAATTTAAATTTACCTAAAATCAAAGTTCAATAATCGTTAGTTTGTTCAATAAAACATTAGGACAGAGTAATTATGTAATTAATGATGGATTTGAAGAAGCTAAACACAACTTTATAATAAAGAAATAGATTATTCGTTTCATATGATTTATATTAAGGCTTCAGACCGTTTAAAGGTCAGAAACGGGACAAATGAACTTTTCTCTCCTATAAAACAACTTTTGCAGATACGTCTGTAGAAAAAAGCATTGCTTTTATGTTTCTCACAACTTATAAATTATATAGCTAATGCAGGAAATACGTTATACCTTAAGAGTAGAGGACTTGTTGTCCTTGACAACCGTTTAAACTAGGTAAAGTAACGGATTGACGAGATTAAAATAAAAGTGAATTAATGGAGAACCTATTGCAACAATACATTTTCGACGGTATCCATTAATGTTCCATCAGTGAGTCACTGATGAAAATAGCTCAGTGCTTTCGTCTAGATTATGTATCAATACATTTTGCATAAATTTATTTATATTAAATATATCACTGATTACAATATCGACTTCGGGTTATAAACATCAGAGCGCCTTCTTCATTAGATACTAGATTGGTTTCTCCGATGTGACATTGGTTACACTTTTCACTGTAGACCAAAAGTTACAGCCGTAGGTAAGTCCGCTAATGTAATTTGATAATGTAAGAACTGTCTTACGAAAGAGCATTCCATATTATTTGGAGTAAAATTCCTCCTCTAGTAAGCCTAAGTGGATAAATTATTACAAATCCATATATATATATATATATATATATATATATATATATATATATATATATATATATATATATATAAACTTCTTTAAATAACTACTCGTCGAGTTTATGTATTAAATTAATTTGTGTAAACACACCGAAAGGTACTTTTTTAATCGTAGTGAGCGTTCTTCAGCAGTGTGTTATTACTTTTGGTGATCTAGTAATGTGATTGTAAGCATTATGTATTAGTAAGCATTTCATAGTTACGGTGAGCTATTGCTTTCAAATACTTTCAATTGCTTACTTTCAACTGGAATTCAATTGATTAAAAAGCATTTAAATTATATTGTGGGCCAATAACGGAGCATTATTTCTATAGAGTGATTCATTTAAAAGTCATGATTTTCATTAGTCCATTACCTGAATAGAAATACACCCAGAGGTTACATTTGGCTATCAATTGGAGCAGAACGTTTTGCAGTTTAGGTTCTATGCATTTGCCAACAGATGGCGTTGCTTGCTGTGCCGGAGCTTTAGGCATTTGTAGGGCACAGTGAATACTGAAGAGTACCGACGCATTTTCAGTGAATTCTTCGAACAATTGGATGAAATTGAACTGCTTCAAGGGTACTTTTAACAGGACAGTCTGCTGTTATGCTGTGAGAAAATGTTTGAAGGAAGAAAGATGGTGAAACATGAAGAGTGTAGCAAGGGAGCACCTACCCTCGCGACTGTTACATCTCTTACCAAAGAACACATTTGTTAGTGTTACTGTTGGGAGCTCTACCTTCCAGGTAATGAGACCACTACCCCCACGAATCCAACCTCAAACTCGTGACTCCCGTCCGGGTGACTAGCGTCAGGCCCGAGGTGAGGGGCTTTGTGTCACGACCCGTGGTACCAGTATGTAGGAGTCTCTTGTCCCTACTGTAAGACCTTGACTGCTCACCGGTCGGCCGCTGGGATGAACTCACTCTGTGACAGCTGTCCTGGGACCGGTAGATCCTTCCAAACGACCAGGTTTCAGTACCCCAATACCCCGTCTCATTAGTTCGGTCCAGGTCTTTCAACAGACAGTGCCACTTGTCATAAGTCACTTGAGTCTATGGCGCTGACCCGAAATAACTTTCAAGACTGCATAACTTCTAGGAATTTGTGGCCGCCAAGATCACCACCCAGACGTCTTCCTGTGGGGTTATCTAAAGGGAAGAGTCTACGGGCTCGCATCCTGACTTTGGAGGATGTGATGGACAATATTACACATAAAATCAGCAGTATTGACAACGCAACGATCCAGCGAACTCCCAAAAATCTGAAACAACCTGTTCAGAAGTGCCTAGAAGCGGACGGACTTCATTACCAACACAAACTTTAACGACCAAATAATCTCCCAGATATTCTGTACATGTATGACACTATAATACGTTACTTGTATTTTTCTTCTTAAAATAAACATAAAATGAAAATCACGAGTTTTATATAAATCTCCCTATATAACATACGAGTAGGCACCCTAACTAGTAACTCTCAGTACTATGCAAGGAATAATTGTATGGTAGTGAAAATATATTGCTAGCTAATATATAACAGAAACTAAAATAAAATACACTGTAAAATATAGTGAAGTTTATAAATTGTGTTAACAGAGCCTTAAGACTGGCGGACGTAATTTGAGAAGGTTATTTAAAATGACTGCCCCGGATAATGACTGTAATCATGCAAGCAAGAACCGTTCGCCTTCATTGCGTGACTGTAATCCCGGTCTTTAGCTTAACTAACAGACAAAACGTTCAGCCAATCAGACGCGTCCTGCACAGCGGCGTACCCTGAGTAAACGCCGACACAAGCAAACAATAGTCTGTATTATTCAATAAGCTTAAATTATTATTGGAACGAGCTATGACAATTTGAATTATGATTCATTTGAATCTTTTACACAACTCAATTTGCCGAAATTAGCGTCTTTAACAAGTCCGTACAATACTACTATGCATTATCGAACTATTCTAAAATTTATTCAGGCTTTTCTCTAAAATCTAAAATCTAAAATCTAATTAGAAACTTCCATAGAAATGTTCCATTGAAGCGGCCTTTCACTTTTCTGGTTTTGTGAAATAAACACCTTCCTTCGCCTTAGCTCTTACCACCAAATTGACCACGATGTGGAAGTGTTTAGCTACATTAACCCCTTGTAAGTTCGAGTGGCTATTGATAGCAGTTTAAACAATTAACTCGTCGGCCATTCCTTAACGGATTAGCCATCAGATCAAGTAGCCTTCGGCAATCAAATATATCTTTTAACAAAATATAGAAAATAACAATTAGATTAAGGAAAATTAATAATCGCTGTTAGAGTTAATTCTATTTCCAAAATTTTAAAACTGTAAGTATTTAGATTACTTGTTGTAATACGGAGAACGGCAGGTTGAGTTTGTATGTTTTCACATAGGCTACTCAAAACAAGAATCAAATTGTTTTAACCGTCGTAAAATATAAATATTTGTTAAACAATATTTATCGGGTTGAAAACATAAATTCACTGTACTCGCTATGTCTTTTAAGGAATAATTCTGTAGGACTAATTGTACTATATTATAATATTACTAAGTATTCGCAAAACATAGATTTTATTATTAAAAAAACAATTATACAGTTTTGCTACAAATATTTCCACAATAAATTGAGAACTCAGTTCCTTTGTAGCCTTCTGATGATGCTAAATGTGTCAGCGAAATGTAAATGAAAGTTTTGTAAATATGTGTAGCCTTCTGATGATTCTAAATGTAACAGCAAAACGTACATAAGGATTGTGTAAATATTTGTAGACTTCTGATGAAGCTAACTGTGTCAGTGAAACGTACATAAAAGTTGTGTAAATATGTGTAGCCTTCTGATGATTCTAAATGTGTCAGCAAAACGTACGTAAAGGTAGTGTAAATACTTGTAGACTTCTGATGAAGTTAGCTGTGTCAGCGAAACGTACATAAAGGTTGTGTAAATATGTGTAGCCTTCTGATGATTCTAAATGTGTCAGCAAAACGTACGTAAAGGTTGTGTAAATATTTGTAGACTTCTGATGAAGCTAGCTGTGTCAGCGAAACGTACATAAAGGTTGTGTAATTATGTGCAGCCTTCTGATGATACTAAATGTGTAAGCGAAACGTACATAAAGGTTGTGTAAATATTTGTAGCCTTCTGAAGATGCTAACTATGTCAGCGAAGCGTTCATAAAGGTTGTGTAAATATTTGTAGCCTTCTGAAGATGCTAACTATGTCAGCGAAGCGTACATAGAGGTTGTGTAAATATTTGTAGCCTTCTGAAGATGCTAACTATGTCAGCGAGGCGTACATAATGGTTGTGTAAATATTTGTAGCCTTCTAATGAAGCTAGCTGTGTCAGCGAAACGTACATAAAGGTTGTGTAAATATGTGTAGCCTTCTGATGATTCTAAATGTGTCAACAAAACGTACGTAAAGGTTGTGTAAATATTTGTAGACTTCTGATGAAGCTAGCTGTGTCAGCGAAGCGTACATAAAGGTTGTGTAAATATTTGTAGCCTTCTGATGAAGCTAACTATGTCAGCCAAGCGTACATAAAGGTTGTGTAAATATTTGTAGCCTTCTGATGAAGCTAGCTGTGTCAGCGAAGCGTACATAAAGGTTGTGTAAATTTTTTGTAGCCTTCTGAAGATGCTAACTATGTCAGCGAAGCGTTCATAAACGTTGTGTAAATATTTATAGCCTTCTGAAGATGCGAACTATGTCAGCGAAGCGTACATAAAGGTTGTGTAAATATTTGTAGCCTTCTGAAGATGCTAACTATATCAGCGAAGCGTTCATAAAGGTTGTGTAAATATTTGTAGCCTTCTGAAGATGCTAACTATGTCAGCGAAGCGTTCATAAAGGTTGTGTAAATATTTGTAGCCTTCTGAAGATGCTAACTATGTCAGCGAAGCGTACATAGAGGTTGTGTAAATATTTGTAGCCTTCTGAAGATGCTAACTATGTCAACGAGGCGTACATAATGGTTGTGTAAATATTTGTAGCCTTCTAATGAAGCTAGCTGTGTCAGCGAAACGTACATAAAGGTTGTGTAAATATGTGTAGCCTTCTGATGATTCTAAATGTGTCAACAAAAAGGTACGTAAAGGTTGTGTAAATATTTGTAGACTTCTGATGAAGCTAGCTGTGTCAGCGAAGCGTACATAAAGGTTGTGTAAATATTTGTAGCCTTCTGATGAAGCTAACTATGTCAGCCAAGCGTACATAAAGGTTGTGTAAATATTTGTAGCCTTCTGATGAAGCTAGCTGTGTCAGCGAAGCGTACATAAAGGTTGTGTAAATATTTGTAGCCTTCTGAAGATGCTAACTATGTCAGCGAAGCATTCATAAACGTTGTGTAAATATTTATAGCCTTCTGAAGATGCTAACTATGTCAGCGAAGCGTACATAAAGGTTGTGTAAATATTTGTAGCCTTGTGAAGATGCTAACTATGTCAGCGAAGCGTACATAAAGGTTGTGTAAATATTTGTAGCCTTCTGAAGATGCTAACTATGTCAGCGAAGCGTACATAATGGTTGTGCAAATATTTTTAGCCTTCTAATGAAGCTAGCTGTGTTAGCGAAGCGTACATAAAGGTTGTGTAAATATTTGTAGCCTTCTGATGAAGCTAACTATGTCAGCGAAGCGTACATGAAGGTTGTGTAAATATTTGTAGCCCTCTGATGAAGCTAGCTGTGTCAGCGAAACGTACATGAAGGTTGTGTAAATATTTGTAGCCTTTTGAAGATGCTAACTATGTTAGCGAAGCGTAAAAAAAGGTTGTGTAAATATTTGTAGCATTCTGAAGATGCTAACTATGTGAGCGAAGCGTACATAAAGGTTGTGTAAATATGTGTAGCCTTCCGATGATTCTAGCTATGTCAGCGAAGCGTACATAAAGGTTGTGTAAATATTTGTAGCCTTCTGATGAAGCTAGCTGTGTCAGCGAAGCGTACATAAAGGTTGTGTAAATATTTTTAGCCTTCTGATGAAGCTATCTGTGTCAGCGAAGCGTACATAAAGGTTGTGTAAATATTTGTAGCCTTCTGATAAAGCTAACTATGTAAGCCAAGCGTACATAAAGGTTGTGTAAATATTTGTAGCCTTCTGATGAAGCTAGCTGTGTCAGCGAAGCGTACATAAAGGTTGTGTAAATATTTGTAGCCTTGTGATGAAGCTAACTATGTCAGCCAAGCCTACATAAAGGTTGTGTAAATATTTGTAGCCTTCTGATGAAGCTAGCTGTGTCAGCGAAGCGTACATAAAGGTTGTGTAAATATTTGTAGCCTTCTGAAGATGCTAACTATGTCAGCGAAGCGTTCATAAACGTTGTGTAAATATTTATAGTTTTCTGAAGTTGCTAACTATGTCAGCGAAGCGTACATAAAGGTTGTGTAAATATTTGTAGCCTTCTGAAGATGCTAACTATGTCAGCGAAGCGTTCATAAAGGTTGTGTAAATATTTGTAGCCTTCTGAAGATGCTAACTATGTCAGCGAAGCGTTCATAAAGGTTGTGTAAATATTTGTAGCCTTCTGAAGATGCTAACTATGTCAGCGAAGCGTACATAGAGGTTGTGTAAATATTTGTAGCCTTCTGAAGATGCTAACTATGTCAGCGAGGCGTACATAATGGTTGTGTAAATATTTGTAGCCTTCTAATGAAGCTAGCTGTGTCAGCGAAACGTACATAAAGGTTGTGTAAATTTGTGTAGCCTTCTGATGATTCTAAATGTGTCAACAAAACGTACGTAAAGGTTGTGTAAATATTTGTAGACTTCTGATGAAGCTAGCTGTGTCAGCGAAGCGTACATAAAGGTTGTGTAAATATTTGTAACCTTCTGATGAAGCTAACTATGTCAGCCAAGCGTACATAAAGGTTGTGTAAATATTTGTAGCCTTCTGATGAAGCTAGCTGTGTCAGCGAAGCGTACATAAAGGTTGTGTAAATATTTGTAGCCTTCTGAAGATGCTAACTATGTCAGCGAAGCGTTCATAAACGTTGTGTAAATATTTATAGCCTTCTGAAGATGCTAACTATGTCAGCGAAGCGTACATAAAGGTTGTGTAAATATTTGTAGCCTTCTGAAGATGCTAAATATGTCAGCGAAGCGTTCATAAAGGTTGTGTAAATATTTGTAGCCTTCTGAAGATGCTAACTATGTCAGCGAAGCGTACATAAAGGTTGTGTAAATATTTGTAGCTTTCTGAAGATGCTAACTATGTCAGCGAAGCGTACATAAAGGTTGTGTAAATATTTGTAGCCTTCTGAAGATGCTAACTATGTCAGCGAAGCGTACATAATGGTTGTGTAAATATTTGTAGCCTTCTAATGAAGTTAGCTGTGTCAGCGAAGCGTACATAAAGGCTGTGTAAATATTTGTAGCCTTCTGATGAAGCTAACTATGTCAGCGAAGCGTACATGAAGGTTGTGTAAATATTTGTAGCCCTCTGATGAAGCTAGCTGTGTCAGCGAAACGTACATGAAGGTTGTGTAAATATTTGTAGCCTTTTGAAGATGCTAACTATGTCAGCGAAGCGTAAAAAAAGGTTGTGTAAATATTTGTAGCTTTCTGAAGATGCTAACTATGTGAGCGAAGCGTACATAAAGGTTGTGTAAATATGTGTAGCCTTCCGATGAAGCTAGCTGTGTCAGCGAAGCGTACATAAAGGTTGTGTAAATATTTTTAGCCTTCGGATGAAGCTATCTGTGTCAGCGAAGCGTACATAAAGGTGGTGTAAATATTTGTAGCTTTCTGATATAGCTAATTATGTCAGCCAAGCGTACATAAAGGTTGTGTAAATATTTGTAGCCTTCTGATGAAGCTAGCTGTGTCAGCGAAGCGTACATAAAGGTTGTGTAAATATTTGTAGCCTTCTGAAGATGCTAACTATGTCAGCGAAGCGTTCATAAAGGTTGTGTAAATATTTGTAGCCTTCTGAAGATGCTAACTATGTCAGCGAAGCGTACATAAAGGTTGTGTAAATATTTGTAGCCTTCTGAAGATGCTAACTATGTCAGCGAAGCGTTCATAAAGGTTGTGTAAATATTTGTAGCCTTCTGAAGATGCTAACTATGTCAGCGAAGCGTTCATAAAGGTTGTGTAAATATATGTAGCCTTCTGAAGATGCTAACTATGTCAGCGAAGCGTACATAAAGGTTGTGTAAATATTTTTAGCCTTCGGATGAAGCTAGCTGTGTCAGCGAAGCGTACATAAAGGTTGTGTAAATATTTGTAGCCTTCTGATGAAGCTAACTATGTCAGCGAAGCGTACATGAAGGTTGTGTAAATATTTGTAGCCCTCTGATGAAGCTAGCTGTGTCAGCGAAACGTACATGAAGGTTGTGTAAATATTTGTAGCCTTTTGAAGATGCTAACTATGTCAGCGAAGCGTAAAAAAAGGTTGTGTAAATATTTGTAGCCATCTGAAGATGCTAACTAGTTGAGCGAAGCGTACATAAAGGTTGTGTAAATATGTGTAGCCTTCCGATGACTCTAGCTATGTCAGCGAAGCGTACATAAAGGTTGTGTAAATATTTGTAGCCCTCTGAAGATGCTAACTATGTCAGCGAAGCGTTCATGAAAGTTGTGTAAATATTTTTAGCCTTCTGAAGATGCTAACTATGTCAGCGAAGCGTACATAAAGGTTGTGTAAATATTTGTAGCCTTCTGAAGATGCTAACTATGTCAGCGAAGCGTACATAAAGGTTGTGTAAATATTTGTAGCCTTCTGATGAAGCTAGCTGTGTCAGCGAAGCGTACATAAAGGTTGTGTAAATATTTTTAGCCTTCGGATGAAGCTAGCTGTGTCAGCGAAGCGTACATAAAGGTTGTGTAAATATTTGTAGCCTTCTGATGAAGCTAACTATGTCAGCCAAGCGTACATAAAGGTTGTGTAAATATTTGTAGCCTTCTGATGAAGCTAGCTGTGTCAGCGAAGCGTACATAAAGGTTGTGTAAATATTTGTAGCCTTCTGAAGATGTTAACTATGTCAGCGAAGCGTTCATAAAGGTTGTGTAAATATTTGTAGCCTTCTGAAGATGCTAACTATGTCAGCGAAGCGTACATAAAGGTTGTGTAAATATTTGTAGCCTTCTGAAGATGCTAACTATGTCAGCGAATCGTTCATAAAGGTTGTGTAAATATTTGTAGCCTTCTGAAGATGCTAACTATGTCAGCGAAGCGTACATAAAGGTTGTGTAAATATTTGTAGCCTTCTGAAGATGCTAACTATGTCAGCGAAGCGTACATAATGGTTGTGTAAATATTTTTAGCCTTCTAATGAAGCTAGCTGTGTCAGCAAAGCGTACATAAAGGTTGTGTAAATATTTGTAGCCTTCTGATGAAGCTAACTATGTCAGCGAAGCGTACATGAAGGTTGTGTAAATATTTGTAGCCCTCTGATGAAGCTAGCTGTGTCAGCGAAACGTACATGAAGGTTGTGTAAATATTTGTAGCCTTTTGAAGATGCTAACTATGTCAGCGAAGCGTAAAAAAAGGTTGTGTAAATATTTGTAGCCTTCTGAAGATGCTAACTATGTGAGCGAAGCGTACATAAAGGTTGTGTAAATATGTGTAGCCTTCCGATGATTCTAGCTATGTCAGCGAAGCGTACATAAAGGTTGTGTAAATATTTGTAGCCCTCTGAAGATGCCAACTATGTCAGCGAAGCGTTCATGAAAGTTGTGTAAATATTTGTAGCCTTCTGAAGATGCTAACTATGTCAGCGAAGCGTACATAAAGGTTGTGTAAATATTTGTAGCCTTCTGATGAAGCTAGCTGTGTCAGCGAAGCGTACATAAAGGTTGTGTAAATATTTTTAGCCTTCGGATGAAGCTAGCTGTGTCAGCGAAGCGTACATAAAGGTTGTGTAAATATTTGTAGCCTTCTGATGAAGCTAACTATGTCAGCCAAGCGTACATAAAGGTTGTGTAAATATTTGTAGCCTTCTGATGAAGCTAGCTGTGTCAGCGAAGCGTACATAAAGGTTGTGTAAATATTTGTAGCCTTCTGAAGATGCTAACTATGTCAGCGAAGCGTTCATAAAGGTTGTGTAAATAATTGTAGCCTTCTGAAGATGCTAACTATGTCAGCGAAGCGTACATAAAGGTTGTGTAAATATTTGTAGCCTTCTGAAGATGCTAACTATGTCAGCGAATCGTTCATAAAGGTTGTGTAAATATTTGTAGCCTTCTGAAGATGCTAACTATGTCAGCGAAGCGTACATAGAGGTTGTGTAAACATTTGTAGCCTTCTGAAGATGCTAACTATGTCAGCGAGGCGTACATAATGGTTGTGTAAATATTTGTAGCCTTCTAATGAAGCTAGCTGTGTCAGCGAAGCGTACATAAAGATTGTGTAAATATTTGTAGCCTTCTGAAGATGCTAACTATGTCAGCGAAGCGTTCATAAACGTTGTGTAAATATTTATAGCCTTCTGAAGATGCTAACTATGTCAGCGAAGCGTACATAAAGGTTGTGTAAATATTTGTAGCCTTCTGAAGATGCTAACTATGTCAGCGAAGCGTACATAATGGTTGTGTAAATATTTTTAGCCTTCTAATGAAGCTAGCTGTGTCAGCAAAGCGTACATAAAGGTTGTGTAAATATTTGTAGCCTTCTGATGAAGCTAACTATGTCAGCGAAGCGTACATGAAGGTTGTGTAAATATGTGTAGCCTTCTGATGATTCTAAATGTGTCAACAAAAAGGTACGTAAAGGTTGTGTAAATATTTGTAGACTTCTGATGAAGCTAGCTGTGTCAACGAAGCGTACATAAAGGTTGTGTAAATATTTGTAGCCTTCTGATGAAGCTAACTATGTCAGCCAAGCGTACATAAAGGTTGTGTAAATATTTGTAGCCTTCTGATGAAGCTAGCTGTGTCAGCGAAGCGTACATAAAGGTTGTGTAAATATTTGTAGCCTTCTGAAGATGCTAACTATGTCAGCGAAGCATTCATAAACGTTGTGTAAATATTTATAGCCTTCTGAAGATGCTAACTATGTCAGCGAAGCGTACCTAAAGGTTGTGTAAATATTTGTAGCCTTCTGAAGATGCTAACTATGTCAGCGAAGCGTTCATAAAGGTTGTGTAAATATTTGTAGCCTTCTGAAGATGCTAACTATGTCAGCGAAGCGTACATAAAGGTTGTGTAAATATTTGTAGCCTTGTGAAGATGCTAACTATGTCAGCGAAGCGTACATAAAGGTTGTGTAAATATTTGTAGCCTTCTGAAGATGCCAACTATGTCAGCGAAGCGTACATAATGGTTGTGCAAATATTTTTAGCCTTCTAATGAAGCTAGCTGTGTCAGCGAAGCGTACATAAAGGTTGTGTAAATATTTGTAGCCTTCTGATGAAGCTAACTATGTCAGCGAAGCGTACATGAAGGTTGTGTAAATATTTGTAGCCCTCTGATGAAGCTAGCTGTGTCAGCGAAACGTACATGAAGGTTGTGTAAATATTTGTAGCCTTTTGAAGATGCTAACTATGTCAGCGAAGCGTAAAAAAAGGTTGTGTAAATATTTGTAGCCTTCTGAAGATGCTAACTATGTGAGCGAAGCGTACATAAAGGTTGTGTAAATATGTGTAGCCTTCCGATGATTCTAGCTATGTCAGCGAAGCGTACATAAAGGTTGTGTAAATATTTGTAGCCTTCTGATGAAGCTAGCTGTGTCAGCGAAGCGTACATAAAGGTTGTGTAAATATTTTTAGCCTTCTGATGAAGCTATCTGTGTCAGCGAAGCGTACATAAAGGTTGTGTAAATATTTGTAGCCTTCTGATAAAGCTAACTATGTAAGCCAAGCGTACATAAAGGTTGTGTAAATATTTGTAGCCTTCTGATGAAGCTAGCTGTGTCAGCGAAGCGTACATAAAGGTTGTGTAAATATTTGTAGCCTTCTGATGAAGCTAACTATGTCAGCCAAGCGTACATAAAGGTTGTGTAAATATTTGTAGCCTTCTGATGAAGCTAGCTGTGTCAGCGAAGCGTACATAAAGGTTGTGTAAATATTTGTAGCCTTCTGAAGATGCTAACTATGTCAGCGAAGCGTTCATAAACGTTGTGTAAATATTTATAGCCTTCTGAAGTTGCTAACTATGTCAGCGAAGCGTACATAAAGGTTGTGTAAATATTTGTAGCCTTCTGAAGATGCTAACTATGTCAGCGAAGCGTTCATAAAGGTTGTGTAAATATTTGTAGCCTTCTGAAGATGCTAACTATGTCAGCGAAGCGTTCATAAAGGTTGTGTAAATATTTGTAGCCTTCTGAAGATGCTAACTATGTCAGCGAAGCGTACATAGAGGTTGTGTAAATATTTGTAGCCTTCTGAAGATGCTAACTATGTCAGCGAGGCGTACATAATGGTTGTGTAAATATTTGTAGCCTTCTAATGAAGCTAGCTGTGTCAGCGAAACGTACATAAAGGTTGTGTAAATATGTGTAGCCTTCTGATGATTCTAAATGTGTCAACAAAACGTACGTAAAGGTTGTGTAAATATTTGTAGACTTCTGATGAAGCTAGCTGTGTCAGCGAAGCGTACATAAAGGTTGTGTAAATATTTGTAACCTTCTGATGAAGCTAACTATGTCAGCCAAGCGTACATAAAGGTTGTGTAAATATTTGTAGCCTTCTGATGAAGCTAGCTGTGTCAGCGAAGCGTACATAAAGGTTGTGTAAATATTTGTAGCCTTCTGAAGATGCTAACTATGTCAGCGAAGCGTTCATAAACGTTGTGTAAATATTTATAGCCTTCTGAAGATGCTAACTATGTCAGCGAAGCGTACATAAAGGTTGTGTAAATATTTGTAGCCTTCTGAAGATGCTAACTATGTCAGCGAAGCGTTCATAAAGGTTGTGTAAATATTTGTAGCCTTCTGAAGATGCTAACTATGTCAGCGAAGCGTACATAAAGGTTGTGTAAATATTTGTAGCCTTCTGAAGATGCTAACTATGTCAGCGAAGCGTACATAAAGGTTGTGTAAATATTTGTAGCCTTCTGAAGATGCTAACTATGTCAGCGAAGCGTACATAATGGTTGTGTAAATATTTTTAGCCTTCTAATGAAGCTAGCTGTGTCAGCGAAGCGTACATAAAGGCTGTGTAAATATTTGTAGCCTTCTGATGAAGCTAACTATGTCAGCGAAGCGTACATGAAGGTTGTGTAAATATTTGTAGCCCTCTGATGAAGCTAGCTGTGTCAGCGAAACGTACATGAAGGTTGTGTAAATATTTGTAGCCTTTTGAAGATGCTAACTATGTCAGCGAAGCGTAAAAAAAGGTTGTGTAAATATTTGTAGCCTTCTGAAGATGCTAACTATGTGAGCGAAGCGTACATAAAGGCTGTGTAAATATGTGTAGCCTTCCGATGATTCTAGCTATGTCAGCGAAGCGTACATAAAGGTTGTGTAAATATTTGTAGCCTTCTGATGAAGCTAGCTGTGTCAGCGAAGCGTACATAAAGGTTGTGTAAATATTTTTAGCCTTCTGATGAAGCTATCTGTGTCAGCGAAGCGTACATAAAGGTTGTGTAAATATTTGTAGCTTTCTGATAAAGCTAACTATGTCAGCCAAGCGTACATAAAGGTTGTGTAAATATTTGTAGCCTTCTGATGAAGCTAGCTGTGTCAGCGAAGCGTACATAAAGGTTGTGTAAATATTTGTAGCCTTCTGAAGATGCTAACTATGTCAGCGAAGCGTTCATAAAGGTTGTGTAAATATTTGTAGCCTTCTGAAGATGCTAACTATGTCAGCGAAGCGTACATAAAGGTTGTGTAAATATTTGTAGCCTTCTGAAGATGCTAACTATGTCAGCGAAGCGTTCATAAAGGTTGTGTAAATATTTGTAGCCTTCTGAAGATGCTAACTATGTCAGCGAAGCGTACATAAAGGTTGTGTAAATATTTGTAGGCTTCTGAAGATGCTAACTATGTCAGCGAAGCGTACATAAAGGTTGTGTAAATATTTGTAGCCTTCTGAAGATGCTAACTATGTCAGCGAAGCGTACATAATGGTTGTGTAAATATTTTTAGCCTTCTAATGAAGCTAGCTGTGTCAGCGAAGCGTACATAAAGGTTGTGTAAATATTTGTAGCCTTCTGATGAAGCTAACTATGTCAGCGAA
Source organism: Prosapia bicincta (assembly GCA_036971475.1). Classification (NCBI taxonomy): domain Eukaryota; kingdom Metazoa; phylum Arthropoda; class Insecta; order Hemiptera; family Cercopidae; genus Prosapia; species Prosapia bicincta. The sequence goes on along the minus strand of JBAIZL010000399.1, from coordinate 70,288 downwards.
GCGTACATGAAGGTTGTGTAAATATTTGTAGCCCTCTGATGAAGCTAGCTGTGTCAGCGAAACGTACATGAAGGTTGTGTAAATATTTGTAGCCTTTTGAAGATGCTAACTATGTCAGCGAAGCGTAAAAAAAGGTTGTGTAAATATTTGTAGCCATCTGAAGATGCTAACTAGTTGAGCGAAGCGTACATAAAGGTTGTGTAAATATGTGTAGCCTTCCGATGACTCTAGCTATGTCAGCGAAGCGTACATAAAGGTTGTGTAAATATTTGTAGCCTTCTGAAGATGCTAACTATGTCAGCGAATCGTTCATAAAGGTTGTGTAAATATTTGTAGCCTTCTGAAGATGCTAACTATGTCAGCGAAGCGTACATAAAGGTTGTGTAAATATTTGTAGCCTTCTGAAGATGCTAACTATGTCAGCGAAGCGTACATAATGGTTGTGTAAATATTTTTAGCCTTCTAATGAAGCTAGCTGTGTCAGCAAAGCGTACATAAAGGTTGTGTAAATATTTGTAGCCTTCTGATGAAGCTAACTATGTCAGCGAAGCGTACATGAAGGTTGTGTAAATATTTGTAGCCCTCTGATGAAGCTAGCTGTGTCAGCGAAACGTACATGAAGGTTGTGTAAATATTTGTAGCCTTTTGAAGATGCTAACTATGTCAGCGAAGCGTAAAAAAAGGTTGTGTAAATATTTGTAGCCTTCTGAAGATGCTAACTATGTGAGCGAAGCGTACATAAAGGTTGTGTAAATATGTGTAGCCTTCCGATGATTCTAGCTATGTCAGCGAAGCGTACATAAAGGTTGTGTAAATATTTGTAGCCCTCTGAAGATGCCAACTATGTCAGCGAAGCGTTCATGAAAGTTGTGTAAATATTTGTAGCCTTCTGAAGATGCTAACTATGTCAGCGAAGCGTACATAAAGGTTGCGTAAATATTTGTAGCCTTCTGATGAAGCTAGCTGTGTCAGCGAAGCGTACATAAAGGTTGTGTAAATATTTTTAGCCTTCGGATGAAGCTAGCTGTGTCAGCGAAGCGTACATAAAGGTTGTGTAAATATTTGTAGCCTTCTGATGAAGCTAACTATGTCAGCCAAGCGTACATAAAGGTTGTGTAAATATTTGTAGCCTTCTGATGAAGCTAGCTGTGTCAGCGAAGCGTACATAAAGGTTGTGTAAATATTTGTAGCCTTCTGAAGATGCTAACTATGTCAGCGAAGCGTTCATAAAGGTTGTGTAAATATTTGTAGCCTTCTGAAGATGCTAACTATGTCAGCGAAGCGTACATAAAGGTTGTGTAAATATTTGTAGCCTTCTGAAGATGCTAACTATGTCAGCGAATCGTTCATAAAGGTTGTGTAAATATTTGTAGCCTTCTGAAGATGCTAACTATGTCAGCGAAGCGTACATAGAGGTTGTGTAAACATCTGTAGCCTTCTGAAGATGCTAACTATGTCAGCGAGGCGTACATAATGGTTGTGTAAATATTTGTAGCCTTCTAATGAAGCTAGCTGTGTCAGCGAAGCGTACATAAAGATTGTGTAAATATTTGCAGCCTTCTGATGAAGCTAACTATGTCAGCCAAGCGTACATTAAGTTGTGTAAATATTTGTAGCTTTCTGATGAAGCTAGCTGTGTCAGCGAAGCGTACATAAAGGTTGTGTAAATATTTGTAGCCTTCTGATGAAGCTAACTATGTCAGCCAAGCGTACATAAAGTTGTGTAAATATTTGTAGCTTTCTGATGAAGCTAGCTGTGTCAGCGAAGCGTACATAAAGGTTGTGTAAATATTTGTAGCCTTCTGATGAAGCTAACTATGTCAGCAAAGCGTACATGAAGGTTGTGTATATATTTGTAGCCTTCTGATGAAGCTAGCTGTGTCAGCGAAGCTTACATAAAGGTTGTGTAAATATTTGTAGAGAGGATTTATAATTGTTTATTAATTTTAATTACGCTGCTGTACTCTCTATTGCTTTTGTATAAAAAAAGGTTGATTTTTCTAGCGTAAATAAAGCATTAACGAGTAAAATGATTTGGGCCCAAGAGTATATGAATAAATATCAACATTTAGGTCCTTGTATAAATTGCCGTACAGTTAAATCGACAGTGACAATAATTTACACACTCAGATTTTATTAAATTTTTTTTTAAATAAAATAACACAATTTTGAATATGACAACTGGTTAGTTTTAGTTTTAAAATTATTACTTTTACTTTTAACATTTTAATTGACGTCAAAGTTACACAGTTAGTACTGCCTTAAATTTTTACTTGTTACATGACCTTATGCCATTAAAAATATTGAATGATATCGTGTAATAAATTCGGACAATGATTTCGTTTCATGTAAATGAGAAAAGGTTCATCTTGTTACGCATATCAAACTGTTTGCCTGATTAAATTTTACGGATATAAGTCATTATATTTTCATTCAGTTCCTTCTATTAGTTCACACTTTACTTATATATGTCTTGTTCATATTTTCGATAGTTAATAAAATACTTTTTATTCATTGAATCAAGTTCAAATACATTTGTTTTAAACTTGTAGTGGATGACACTTAATATTAATACTGTTTATTTCTAAAAAATAATTCATTAGTTACACTCATGAAATAATTTAAATTCCATTGGGAGAAAAACATTTCATAAAAGGGCCAAGTTATGCAATATAAGGTTTTCCTCTTTTTTGCATTAAATAAGTGATTAAATATGATTTCAGAAAACATGTGATTTTATATTACAGGTTGTGAGCACAACAGCTGTTTCAAGGTAGGTTAAACGACTTTATTTATCTTAATTGATTTTATTTAATAAAAATTACCTGAAATAAAATTTTCATTGTTGACTATAAGAGGTAATTGACTTTAAAGAATATTTGTTTATAAACTGATTTACAAGAAATTCAATCCCAACTGAATACATTCCAGCTACCTTACATTAAAATAGGCCGGTAATTTACAGATTATGTATTCCAGTTATTGTTATACAGTAATTTAGTAGAAAATGGTCCTCAGCTTTATTATGAAACTTCGAGTCTACAGTTTTTCCTGTAAAATATACACACTATATACATGTATACCTTTGCCTAATTTTAACTACCACTTGCGACATTAAAGCACTTATATTTCACTAAAACACTTGTACATATATATGTCACAATTGCCTATAGTTGCACTTACATTTATGATTGTTGAGGACGGCTGTTTCGGAAGATATGTTCCATTTTCAACTAATAACATATTTACAAGTGTTTTTAGTCGAAAAATAGTAATTCACGAGAAGATGGAATCAATTAATACTTACTTTTCACATCGAAAATTTTCTAAATAATTAAATACATTCTAATATATTCATATTATGTGTTTTTTAGCAACCAAATGAAAAAACGAAAACATTGAGAGAAGACGTGAATTTTTACAAGTATTACTTACGTGTTTTACAAGGTATTCGAAAACTTAAATAAAGCAAATAAAATCTCAAAAATTTATTAATTTATCTTTCAATTATTATTAAAAACATTTATGGTTTTAACAGAAAGTAAAAGCTGGATACAAGTATACTTTCTCAGAGAAAAGTCTGTTTTAATTCAAACTAGGATGAAGCAAGCCAGCCGCATATTCGCACCTTCCTCTCTCCGCTGAATCTAACAGCACCACCTCCATTATAAATCAGAGCTCCGGTCTTTATTTCTTGCATCTCGCTTTATTAAAGTCGTTCATTCTATAAACCAATGGGACGAGACATTTCAAGAGCCGAGAGGACCAATCAAGTCAACGTATCTTTTTTTGCCTTTCAACTTGTCTTGAGAACAAATATCCTTTTAAATATCTTTTCATTGGACGGTATTTTCCATATTTATAAATTCCGTCTTTCCGTTATACTTATTTCAGCAATAAGTTAAAGTGTTGGAAACTGTAATTTCAAATTTTGAGACGCTGTAGTTTTAAAGTTTCGATGTATTTTTAAAACATAATTCGGTTCTGTATTGTGTAAGCAGATGGGTGGTGATTCGGCAGCTACATAATATTCCACTTTTCAGAACACAGCAGATTAACCTCATTAAACGGATGTAATCATTAACTGTAACCTAAAAATAATTCAAAGTAATTGATAGTAAATGTCGTTCGAACACCATACCAAGGTATTTAACGTTATTATAGGAACCGTACACCATAAGTAGAGTATTACCATACTAGAAAATAGGATTTTTGAGAGATTTGACTAAACTTATGTTCATAAAATTGTGTTTTATTCAACAATTTTGAACATAAATTTCTTTACATCGCTGTTTTCGTTTTGATCAAGCCACACAGCTAAAACGATTGTGATATTCCTGCTACGATTATTTCGGCTTTACTTGAGTTTGTTGAAACAGTTATACCTGGTAGTATAGGATTGCCTTTTTATATCTAATGGTATTTATTTACTCATGTAAAATAATATTTTATCTGACTTTTTTCGACCCTGAAAAAGTTAGTATGTTTTAGTATACAAATTTAGTGCTAGGCAAAATAAGATAAATTATTTACTTTATGTATAGGGTTCAATATTTTAAAATGACATGAGTAAATTCATAATGTTAAATTGTTTAAGGGTAATGTAAAATTCGAGTTACACAGTAAAATAAGGTAATGCTGAATCTCGCAAACTTATATGCGCTACTCTATACGGTTCATTGTAAATATGGGAATCCCTCTTATATATAACGATAATATTATTTTCCTTTCACCAACAATCAATGCATAACATATGGCCAGACGACCAAAGTAACACATATCTATACTATTACATAAAAACCTAATTGTGTGTGTGTGTGTGTGTGTGTGTGTGTGTGTGTGTGTGTGTGTGTGTGTGTGTTACTCAATCACGCAAAAACTATTGGATCCATTGAGCAGAGATTTTACATACACATTCTTATGGTCTCTGGTTAACACATAGTACTGTTTTCATTTAGAAATTCCAACAGAGCACTGGCGTTGATAACTCCCTTAACACTCACTTATCTATATACTTGGCTTAATCAGCAGGTAGTATATATGTTTCTAATCACCTATAATAGTCACTTGTAAACACAATTAAACAGGTAATAGTAAATGTTTGTTGTTATTCATCTTTCAAGGTTAAACCTTACAAATGTCATGTTACAAACGGAAGCTTTTCCTTATCTTGGTTTTTCAAGATACTAATCGGTAAGTTTATAGTTTTCTATATTTATTGCGTTTTAATTTCAGTAAATTAAATTCTTTTTACATACTCAAAACATATATGCTGGAATCAACAACATTAAAATACCTAAAAGGAAAAAGAGTAACCTATCACAACGTTTTGGTAAGGCAAGGGTAGTGTCACCTCTGCGAGGAAGGGAGTCTTTTCAAGAAAGGTAAGTTTTATTTGGAAATCTACGCTGACAATACAGCATTTCAACGTTTTTCTGAAACTTCAGAAAACCGTCAGGCATGAATAGAAGCCAATGCTATTGAGGTGGCATCTCAACATGTCCTAGAAGCTCCGCAACAGTTGCTTTCAAAATAGCAAGAGAACACTGTTTTTTTTTTCGGAATGCAATAAGCACAATACAAATACTGTATACGTTAACCCCGTGCGAAGGATGGGTACTCTGCTAGCTTTATTGTAAACGTTTTGAAAATATGCTGTCCAACGTCTCTCAATATTAACCAATTCCCAACAGTATTTCCGTCTTGTCTAAAGTACGCATACTTGAAGTAGACCTAATTTCTATGGAGTTCCATATAGAGCTCCATCCTACTTGTAACAAGAAGGCCAGGTAATGGTAGATATATTAAAAAGGTGCTAAATAAAGAACACTTGGTACTAGAATAGGGGACAATTAAGGCATCGCTCAGTAAGTTTATTTTAAAACAACGAAAGAAGCTTTAGATGTGAATGGTCTATATATTTTTGAAATGAAAACGTCTATAGTGACGCGTTCAAAAACGTATTGGGTGGACATAAGCATACTATTTTGCGACAGTATAATTTCCCTCGGGTAACGCTATGAGTCACCTCAAGTGAATTAAACGATAACATATGATTTCATGCTACAGCTGATTTTGTGTTATAGGTTATGTTGTAGAACGACTGTTATACACACGTTATGTTACATTATTTATTAAACATTGTTAATAACAGAAAATAAGTTTTGAAAAGTTTTTATCAGTTAATTATTATATAAATTTATTTAAATTTTGATTAAACTCAATATAAATAATTCAATGTAACGAAAATAATAAGATATGTATTTTTAATTCAATTTTTTAAAATTAAAACATTCTTAGGCGTATCTAATACCTTTTAAGAACTTATTTCAACTAAATTTGTAAAACAAATTTGTGTTCAGTAAACATCTAAAAAATTTTTTTTTGTTACCTACATTATTTTATTCACTGTAATAAATATTAGTCTTTATTACATTCCTAAAATAAAGATATAAATACTGAATGAAAAATGTATAAATTCTTATATTTGGCACTTTTCATTGAACATTTTTCAGAAATATCAGCTCTAATTTAGTAATTGTATTGCAAATTTTTGTGTTAAATATTAAAAATCTATATTATTCTTTATTATAAACTAATGTTTATATTTTTATATTTTCATTTCATTCGCTGAAAGTTTTGCAAAAATAATAGTTGTCATTTGTTATTTGTAGTTCAAGTGTTGTTAAATGTGTTTCAATTTAAAAAGGGGGAAGGGTTTGCAGAAATACTGGTGTTGAGAAGTCCCAAATGTGTTTTTTCTGCTTGTATGGATCTTAAGCACTTTTTGTGAAAGGGTAAATTGTTTCGATAGGTAATTATTGAGTTAAAATGAGCTCGATGCGTTCAAACATATGGTTGATAAAATTTTGTGTTATACACAGATAAAATGTTTTGTAAAAGATTACACAGAGTTCAGACAATTCATCGATATCGGAGCGGGACAATGTCTACATGAAAAGAACCAATCTTCAACTACATCATTCGTTGATTGAACGAGGGAACTCTAACAGTGGAGTAATTGGTGTCGGTGAATTATTAGTGAGTGTATTTTCTTGAGTATATTTCTTTTTAAACCCTTATCTCACTCTGATGAACGGGAGCATGTATCTGTTCTTTAGGTTGTACATCACACGCACTCGGCACAATGACGCTGTTACGCAGCTGTTGTTGAGGATAGACCAATTTGTCTGGACTAAGCTACTGAACCACTCAGTAGAATTGCTTGTCAGCCTTGCCCGCCTGCCTCTTCAGTTAAACAAATTGTCCCAACCCGAACCCTTACCCAATAAAACCAAACTCACATTTTACATATTTGTTTTAAAAATGTGATTTATTTTGTTTGTTACTGAACTTCAGTTTTATATTGGTATTAATTTATTTCGGAGCAGTCCACAAAAAATGATTAAGTGACAAGTTGTTGCTTGATATGTCTCATGTCGTTTTCATTAAATTATGACATAAAATGGATTCTAATGGCATATTATTTTGAGACTCAACAACACAATATTGCTACTAAAAAAAGGCCTATAAGAAGTTTTGAAATACTAGAATGTAATCTTACATAAGGAATACTACATAGTACAATACATATTACATATTAGAATATATTCTTATTTTCTAATATCCAGGTAAAGTTGTTGATTATTAATAACAAGGAAAAATTTAGTCAAACACACACACACACGAGCGCGAGCGCGCGCGCGCGCACACACACACACACACACACACAACCACACACACACACACACACACACACACACACACACACACACACAACGTCTCGCCCCGCACGGGCCACCGGAGCGGCCGCCGCCACCCTTCACCCGACCGCAAGCTCAGAATTCTGACAGGGCCTATCCTAGCCAAACTAGGATACTGTGCAAAGCTAGGATACTGGCGGGGATGACCCGCCAAAATCTGCCAGAGAACAGGTCACTGGACTTTATTATAAAAAACCTAACTTGTTGAAATTTAACTCTTTGGGTATATATTTCCTGGGGGAATGAGTTCTTTGAAGGCATCTTTTTGGCGAAATGACCGTTTGGTTTTAGGAGTTTGTAAGAAATCTGTTTTAAATAGAAACACTATTGTTTGTTTTGTTGGCAAGTTAGTAAAAATTACATTTTTATTTTACCCTTAATTTTGAAATTACAGCACATTTTGCAATTTTCTTATTGTAACTAGCTCTTTAAAATATTAACAATTCATTTCTGTTTCGTATTACTTTATCTCTCCTTTTCTATTCTAAAATATACACATTTCAATGTCAGTGGTAACTCTATACTCAGTTAACCCTTTCTTTTACCCCTATACAAAATTCTATTTCTATACAAAATTTAAGTAAACTTCTTACTGAATTTATGTTAACACCAAAAGTTATAGGAAAAACAATTTTTAGTTATATTAACTGAAAAGTGTAATTTAATCATGTTCATTTAACCCTTCAATATTCAAAATCAAATTTGTTTCATTTAAAAAAAAAACTGTCTTTATCTTTGACAATACTTTTTTCAAACCATTTGAAATAAACAATCCATTTTATGTGATTTTGCAAATCTTAAACATTTGATTTTAAACTCCTGTACATAAAATTAGACAATGGAACTTTTAAAACTTGACTTCATCAACAAATAACTTTAACCTTTTTAATTTAAAAACTGATCCTTTGAATAACATAAGTTATATCAATACACAATTTTATCCCATAAAAAAAAACATTAAACTTTTTGAAAAACAAAAGTTATACCACTAAACAATCTTATCCCATTTAAAACAATTAATATAAAAAAAAACCAAGTTATACGAGCCAACAATTTTTTTATACTTCTATAACTAATTAAACAAACATATTGCATCTTAACTTGAAATTCTTCGCCTAACAATTGATTTACTAGAACCACATAATCTTTGCTGAATATTTACTTTTTATTTTTATTGTCTGCTTTAAATCAAAGAAATTGTTTCACATTTTAGTTTTGTCCCCTTTATTCTATTTCCCAACCCTTTTATTTTAATTCCAAATAATTTTGTAAACCCTTAAACCCCTTTATATTTTAATTAAACCTGATTTATAAATTAAATTAATTTTTCATTAATTAATTTTAATTTTCATATTAATTAATTTTAACCCTTTCTCATTAATTAAATTTAATTGCTTATTATTAATTAATTTTAGTTAATTCTCATTCATTTATTTTAACCCTCTCTCATTTAATAATTTTACTTGATTATCATTAAATAATTTTACATATTTAACGTTGGTCTAAAATAAAAAAAAGAAACCTTTTCTGTTAAATCATCTATCCTATTTGACTTATTTTGCACAAAACTCATAAAAAATTTCTTAACACCTGTTTACATTTTATTCATTTATCGCTAATTTTTTATATTAAAAAAAACCTTTAATTTCTAACATTTACTTAATTAATTTCTTTCCAAAATAATTTATAACTTTCTCTATTTAAACAAAATTTCCAATTTACTAACAATTTAATTCTAATTCATATTTATATACTAGTTTGGAGGACTCCTCCATTTTGTGGTGGGAAATTCCCCCACTAACCACTAACCCCTCTAGTTCATGAAACAAAGCCATTGTTTGAAATTCTTTAACTACAAAAGACAATTTATTTGAAATTGAACTTTCAAAAATTCTCAACTTTCACCAAAAATTATTCAATATAGAATTTTTAATTTAATTAAATGAAAACGAGAGAAATTAACCTGACCTTAATCGCAGGGTCACTCCTAAATCCTGACAGATTTTTCTTTCTTCTCCCTCGAGATCGTTTGTTTCTGGGGTGGCCATCTTGGTATGCGAGTGTCACCGATCTTGTCCGATCCCTGCTGCGAATTCCTTTGTCTACCCTTCCAGTACGTCCCTTCTGCGTTGACGTAGTAGAATTTTATATCCCGATTTTGAAATTTATAAAATATTGCTCTCCACCTTTCAGTTCTTAAGTTCTTATGGTTCAATTATTTATTTAATTATTTATTTTTCACTGTTCATAATAAAATGTTGATTTAAAAATTGACATTTAATTAAATTTGGATATCATCACTGTTCACTGTTTTATATAAATTTTGAAGCAATGTTCTTTATAAATTACCTTACTGACTCTAATTATTTTTCATATTGTTCACCTCTCACACACCAACTTCTTAAGAACGCCACCACATAGATGTTAAACTTTGGAGACCACTTTTGGAGAGGTTACCTCCTCCAAAAGGGTTCCAAACCACACGCGACTACATTTTAGCGACGACCAGTCTCACGCTTAGCACGTCATTTTCCTCGTCGTCATTTACAGATCACAAATTGAAACAAAGGCTTGTGACCTGGAGCGACCGAACCAACGTCCTCCCTCTTTGAAGTCCCGAATAAAGCTGTTTCTTTTAAGCCCCGCTGGGCTTTCTCGTTCATACGAGACGTATCGTACCATGTTTTGTCAACCAATGGGGTGGCTTCTATAATCTACGTCACGACATCATGCGACTTTATCCCCCCCTGGGCTTCCGGCTTGTCACACAAAGCAAGCTCATTCAAAAATGATCAAAATATTGTCTGTTTCTTTAATTTGGGTTCAACTCTTCTATCCGTCGTTTTCGCGAATTTTGGTACAGGGCAACTCTTTTCCTTCTTGACAAGCTGCGTATTCTCGAATGTCGATGGTTATTGTAGGAGTATTTTGAGGTTTTCTTTCATTTCCATGTAATTTACTTGTTTTTTAAAATATACAAGACCCCTTATCCCTTCTAATGGCTTTGCTTTCACATTTTTACTTTATGAAATTTTAATATTATTGCGACGGTATTTGCTAATAAGAATTCTACCCGTCGCAACACACACACGCTCACACACACACACACACACACACACACACACACACACACACACACACACACACACACACACACACACACACACACACGCACGCATACACACACACACACACACACACACACACGCACACACACACACAAACACACATACATATATATATATATATTTATATATATGTATATATATATATATATATATATATATATATATATATATATATATATATATATATATATGTATATATATATATATATATGTATATATATATATATATATATATATATATATATATATATATATATATAATTAATAAAATAAAATATTTCAAAAACAAGAATATTTTTAATGAATATATTTATTCAAAGCTTTTCGCCGATTAAAACGTACCAGCATCTTCAGGAAAATAATTTTCTATTAAAATCTGTATCTCTAGATTTTAATAGATAATTATTTTCCTGAAGATGCTGGTACTATTTTATCGGCGAAAAGCTTTGAATAAATATATTCATTAAAAGTATTCTTGTTTTTGAAATATTTTATTTTATTAACTATATTACAACTATATTAACTATATATACACGTATATAGGGCAGAGTGTATATCTTAATTGTATGTTATACTCGTATATAAGTGATATACATAGATACACACACACACACACACACACACACAGATATATATATAATATTTATGATGAATAGTTACTATCCGGAGTAGGCCTACATCCGTTCATTCTGCAGTAAATAGATGTATATATAAAGGAAACATATGTTCAAATGTATTCGATAAGGAATAACCATTGTGTGAACCTACTTTGTGAGGTAATCTAGTGTAAGTAATTCAAATATATAGTACATCCGCATGCTAGGGTTGCTGTGAACCATTAGATTTAAAAGATAAAAACATCATAAAATTTCATAGAAACATCTAAACTGTTAACTTTAACATTGAACTGACACACAAGTAAGAAATCTTGATTAGCAAGACAACAAGTGAAAGACAGACGACTGTAATGGGGAAGAAAAGGAAGATCATTGCAATATACGAGAAATGGTAACGATGGAAGAAAGCAGCTATGATGGAGTCGAGGAGAATAGATCAGTTAAGTTTTATTAGTCTAGGGGAAACGTTTCGGGGAACCGGAGATGATAGAATTCTGGCGAGCCGGAGAGAGAAGTAATAGGTTCTGGGAGGTGAAGAATGCAGGCGCTTAGGGATTGGAGAGGAAGGCCAACCCTAGAACCAGGATGAAGCGGTAATGATTAAATACTTGCCTCTTCTTGGATACAAAGTATACTACGACGTCAACGTACTCTAACGCTGAGGTTCGTCTAAGATACTGAAATTAGACTCAAGAACCAATAAATTAATTATTAAAAATTTAAGTTTTTAAATTTAAATTTAAACTCATCAAAGTAAATTTAGAAAACGGACAAAATAACTTAATTTTTAAAATACAAGTCTTAATACAGTAATCTCAGGCTTAGAGATAATTCAATAAAATGTAAGTTGCTAGGACAGTATTAGACATAAACATACTGTTAATGTCTATACATTAACAACTATTAAGTTGTAATGTACGAAACAACTACTAAATTGTAAAGAGTTTCGTAAAGAGAATTTGTGCTGAAATTAAACTAGCTTGGACATCATTCTTTTCATTTGGAAATATAAATAAGTAGTAAGTGTTTTTAGTATTATTAAAGCTAACTATGTAAAGAATCAGTGAATTCTTTTTAAAGTCCAGATAATATTTTACCAAGTTTAATCAGTTAAACATTTAGATTTTTTGGCCAAAAAAACAAAGTTATTTTAATTATTAATAAACTAAGTAAATGATTAATAGCACAATTTTCAAAAATGAAATCCATAATTTTGTTTTGTAACATAATAAAACATTGGTAGGTTATTGTTGATTCAAGAACTTGAGAAAGAGCAATTT
>JBAIZL010000399.1:0-52500 GCA_036971475.1 Prosapia bicincta | reverse complement strand
GTATGGTCAGCTTGAATGGTTTCAGGATCAGTATGGTCAGCTTGAATGGTTTCAGGATCAGCATGGTCAGCTTGAATGGTTTCAGGATCAGTATGGTCAGCTTGAATGGTTTCGGGATCAGTATGGTCAGCTTGAATGGTTCGGGATCAGTATGGTCAGCTTGAATGGTTTCAGGATCAGTATGGACAGCTTGAATGGTTTCAGGATCAGTATGGTCAGCTTGAATGGTTTCAGGATCAGTATGGTGGGCTTGAATGGTTTCGGGATCAGTATGGTCAGCTTGAATGGTTTCAGGATCAGTATGGACAGCTTGAATGGTTTCAGGATCAGTATGGTCAGCTTGAATGGTTTCAGGATCAGTATGGTCAGCTTGAATGGTTCGGGATCAGTATGGTCAGCTTGAATGGTTTCAGGATCAGCATGGTCAGCTTGAATGGTTTCAGGATCAGTATGGTCAGCTTGAATGGTTTCAGGATCAGTATGGTCAGCTTGAATGGTTTCAGGATCAGCATGGTCAGCTTGAATGGTTTCAGGATCAGTATGGTCAGCTTGAATGGTTTCAGGATCAGTATGGTCAGCTTGAATGGTTTCAGGATCAGTATGGTCAGCTTGAATGGTTTCAGGATCAGTATGGTCAGCTTGAATGGTTCGGGATCAGTATGGACAGCTTGAATAGTTTCAGGATCAGCATGGTCAGCTTGAATGGTTTCAGGATCAGTATGGTCAGCTTGAATGGTTTCAGGATCAGTATGGTCAGCTTGAATGGTTTCAGGATCAGTATGGTCAGCTTGAATGGTTTCAGGACCAGTATGGACAGCTTGAATGGTTTCAGGATCAGTATGGTCAGCTTGAATGGTTTCAGGATCAGTATGGTCAGCTTGAATGGTTTCAGGATCAGTATGGTCAGCTTGAATGGTTTCGGGATCAGTATGGTCAGCTTGAATGGTTTCAGGATCAGTATGGTCAGCTTGAATGGTTTCAGGATCAGCATGGTCAGCTTGAATGGTTTCAGGATCAGTATGGTCAGCTTGAATGGTTTCGGGATCAGTATGGTCAGCTTGAATGGTTTCAGGATCAGTATGGCCAGCTTGAATGGTTTCAGGATCAGTATGGTCAGCTTGAATGGTTTCAGGATCAGTATGGACAGCTTGAATGGTTTCAGGATCAGTATGGTCAGCTTGAATGGTTTCAGGATCAGTATGGTCAGCTTGAATGGTTTCAGGATCAGTATGGTCAGCTTGAATGGTTTCAGGATCAGTATGGTCAGCTTGAATGGTTTCATATAGATGCAGTATCAATAGAGGTATTACACTTCTATTGGTAAAGTGTTTACACTTTATATTAGATTTTATGTGGACGTTATATCCTGTAGTATTTTACAAATTTCGTAATTGTATATTGTTTAATAGTGCCCTTCGTTCTTGGCGTCTTCCACTATACACTACAGTAAACCCCTTTTTATCCGAAATGATGGGGGTGGAACCACTTCGGATAAGCAATAGTAAGCCCTTTAATGTATATTTCTCCAAGTAAACAAATAAAACCTGTTTTACTGTAAATATTAAAGTAGTTGTATTTTCTTACAAAACATTAATCTCCTCCTCGCCCCCTCATAGCAGGATGTTTACCGCCTTGGCGTATAAATCACTGGAAAGGCCGATTTTGGCGGCCGGGTCATTGACCACACCTTGCAGTGGACGCTTCTGGCGTATTTACGGAAATTTATAAAACTAAGCCGAGCGTTTCGGTTAATCCGGGTTTCGGTTAAGCGAAGTTCGGATAAGATGGGGTTTTACTATATTACGATAAAATGATTTTTAAACACAACATTCATCCGCAAAATTAACCAGTTTAAAAATTAATAGTTATTTATAATGGTTTACTTATTTGGACAGTTTTTTAAAATTTCGTCTAACATTTTAGAATTTTTTACTTTTTAAGTAGAACTCTGCTTATCAGAGGCGACTACGGCGTTTTCGATCTTGAAGTAAAGAAAATCAGGCACAAGGTAATGCAGTTAACCTTTCTGGACGGTCCTGCTGAAACCCTTGGAAGAAAGGGAACGAACTCACTCCTAATCTCTTGCAGCTTTAAAGGTCCGCTCTGCGCATGCCCATTAGATTAATCTGTTTACGTAGAGTTACTACTACAGAGTTTCGCTGGAACTGCGTCAGTATTGTTTTGAAAGGGATTTTAAGGGAAAGTTACGCCTCATCGGCTTTTAGCTCCCAACTCCGTTCCTTCCATCTCACTCCCGTCTCTCTGTCCTTGTATTTTTCTTTAAAGTAAGAATGAAAAGAAAACTCTGTATCAGAGGAAAAACTTTGTTTCTATGATGTTTAAAATTGTTATAAAAGAAAGTAAGTTTTTAATTTGTGTCACTGGTAATGCGTAACACATTTTTTCGGTCTGCTTTCTTATATCTGACAAAAATCCTGGGTTTTAACTCAAACCAATTTTATTTTGTCTGTACCAAATTTTTGATAATATTTGAACCATAAATTTGTTTACTACAATTGTGGTAACGGTACTATCGTTATTGCTTCGTATTTGTCTCATTTTTACATTTAGTTCTGTTCTTTCAATGTTTTAAAGAGCCAAAATATTATAAACATATTAAATTGCCATAAAATTTAACATTTATGGTAGACTATATGTAAATACGATAAGCACAGAAATAGTTTACCTTTCCTTGCAATGAGTTATAGTCTGTACTGACGCTTAACGGATATGTATCACAACTAAGTAGTGTGTGTGTGTGTGTGTGTTTGTGTGGTGTTTTTGTTTTTATTTTTTGTCAGATACGTTAGGCCTACCTTTTGTAAAATTATTATAAGTGGACGGTGAGTTCGAAAATCCACAATTTACTATAAGAAATTTATATATTTTTTTAAAATACAGCAATATTTTACCTTTTATAGTCTTGCCCTACTTTCATTTCTCCTATTTAATTGGTACGTTTTAGATATGATCAGTTTATCAGAAATCGTGTTCAGTACTACGTGCTTGTATATAATCTATGCTTATGTGTAGTTGTCTTTTTGCTCATATAGGCCTATTCTACCTTTTTAAAATTATAATGTTTAAGCTAAAATTTAATTCTAAACTACACAAATTGTTGACATTCTTAAATTTGTTAAGTATATAAAGCGTCTACCTTTCCTAGGCAAGCCGTCTCCTCTACCATTACAACTTACTTATGTCCTCCATTTATTAGAAATGTTTACATATAAAAACTGTTTGGGAGTAATGCAGGTTATATTTATTAATTTTCATATTCAATTTTTTAAAACCTATATTCCGACATATAGTATGTTTTTTAAATAAATTTAGTGATACCATATGATATTATATAAGAACTGTTCTTATGTGTTCAAGGTTATATTACGTTTTATTCTGTAGGTTAGCTAAAGTTAAAAAATATCTAAAGAATTTTATTATTACCTAATGCATTAAGGTTTCCGGCTTACTGACTTGCTAATAGCTATAGGCTATAGTTAATATTTAACTTCATTTGAAGACCTATTTATTAAACATTCATAGTAAAATGAAAATATTGGAAAGAAGATTGTAACTTGTTTTATTTGTTATATTTTTATTATTTTTTGTGGTATTGAGGTTCTTAACCAATATTTTCATTGTAATATATTGTACCACTGTGCTAATAATATTGTGTATTGATAGCAACATTTTTAAATAATATTATTGTGAAATTAGTAAGAGTTGACAAAGATCGATCCTACCTAGATTTCTCTATTTTTAGACGTGTGACAAAACACATTTAAGGTGAAGTTATAATAATAAATAAGAATATATTGCGTTCTGTATTTTATGGTTCTTCTGTAGGAAATTACAATATACAATAAATATGAAAGGCATAAGGAGAAAAATTGTAGGCTACTATTAATTGCTTCTACATTAAGTTAAACTATTTTTACGTTAAATTGAAGTTTACCTTAGGTTGGTATTGATTTTTTAATTACATAAGTAGTTGTATTTTGCAAATAAAATTATTTTGTTGTTACATTTCAGACGTTAAACTTACGTTTGGTATAATATTTTAATGATGCATGATTAGAGAGGGCCGACTTAATGGTAATAGATGCTTCAGACATTAAACTTCTTTCTTTGTAGTTTTTACTAAAAAATAGTAATGATTAGTTAATTGAAACTCTTAGACATATATTACACTTAGTTTATACCATCCCTATACTAACCTTGCTACCCCTGCCCCCTAAAAAAACCAAGAGGTCAGTTACGGCCCTAGTTGTCAAATTCATCGATATCAACGTCTGACCTCATTAAAGACAGAAAGTAATTGCTGCTCTAGGCCAGAAAAACATATTATTATCTGTACAAATGTTTAGTTGTAAACTAATAGGTCAAGTGAAAGGTGGAATCAAATGATAAATTAATAATTATCATAAAATACGCTAAATATGACGTCTTTATTGGATACAAAATATTAAATATAGGTAAATGAGTGTGTTTTGCCCTATAAAGTCAATTGAAATCACTTTTTTCGTACTGAGTTATGGAAATTTCTCGTACATTTATTATTCTCTTCTAATGTACCCTGCGATTCCTCTTCAAGTATGAATGCTGAATTGATGGCCTTAAATGCTGCTTTGGTTTTTAGCAATACTATGGATGCACAGAACATCTGCATTCTCACCGATTCCAGGTCGGCCCTTCAAGCCCTTCAAGTACAGCACACTACAGACTACCATTTTCGAACATCTGAAATAACTAAATTGTTAAAAAACTTAGAACAGAAAAATATTGTATTTCAATGGATCCCCAGTCATTGTGGTGTTCCTGGGAATGAGGAAGCTAACAGATCTGCCAAGGCGTCTTGCAACTTGTTTCCATCTCCTGAAAGTTGTTACTCCTTAACTAATTGCAAATAGGCAGTTGATAAAGAATCTCACATCTGTTGGAGAAAGAAATGGAGAGAATGCAATACTGGGCGCGAATATTATTCATTACAAAAACAACCTAATGATCCAAAGATCTTCAAGTCATTATCACGTTCAGTGGCATCTTTTGCGGCACGAGCTCGTATGGGACACATTGTCACCAATACATATTTGAAAAGGTTTCATATTAATAACGACTCTATCTGTGGAGTGTGCAAGCAAGAAGAGGAAACATTAGAGCACATACTTTTGAAGTGTCCTGTAACAGCAGCAACAAGGAGTCCCTTGATAAAGCAACTAGGACGGGAATGTACCCTGGACAGAATCTTGAAAGAAAGTTGTTTCTGGCCATTGGCAGAGTGTGTGTATAGGAGACATCGAGCCATCGAGGCCAACCTTGGAAGCTCGTAATAAGAAGTAAGAAGTAAGTATTATTCTCTTCTGAAATTGGATTGAGCTTTTCCATCAGATATAATCACGTGGGTAAAATTATGCAAACATGTTGAGGTCCTTCGTCGTCCTCATAACCCAGCTTGTTCACAATGTCATTTGGTTGTAAAAATATTAAAATGAACATTATTATAAACAAGTAATACAAACAACATTTTTTTTCAAATAAATTACTACTTAAGTAAACAAACAAAATTTTTATTTTAGTTACTTTTAATTAAATAATTACAATTAATAATAATAAAGTAACATAACCTATGCGTTAAAACTGCTGTTCTACCACGTAAGCTATTACATAAAATCAGCTGTTTTATGAAATCATATATTATCACTTATTTTATGCCGAATTGGACGGAACAACTGTATTGTATGCCTTGCCTCTTTTATAAAACGTTTCTCTCCCATATAAAACTACAAACAATTCATTTTAAATGATAGAATAATTATTTGAAGATACTGTATTAACATCAAGTGCCATCCACTACAAGTTAAATAAAATATATTTGAATTTGAGTGGGTAAATAAAAAGTATTTTATGCAAGATTGATAATTTGAACAAGATATATATATATATATATATATATATATATATATATATATATATATTAATATATATATATATATTAATACATATATATATATATATATATTTAATGTTTTGTTGTTTAATAATCTAAAACAACATAAATTATTCAAATACAAGAATATTATTTATTTATATTCAAAGCTTTTCGTTGGTAAACAGTACCAACATCATCAGGAATGAATAATATAATAATGCAAGATATGGGCCTCCTATATACAAATACAAGATACATATTCTGAATAATTTATGTTGATATATATACATATATATATATATATATATATATATATATATATATATATATATATATAAGGAACGTGTGAACCGATAGAAGGAATTAAAAATGGAAACCATTAATACTTTCCACTATTTATTGTTTAATTTCCTTTTAGGTGTATAGGTACTCTCTACTTATTTTTGTGTTCTTTTGTTACTTTAATTCCAGCATGAACGTTTACCTTTCGTAGAAAAAGTCATCTGAAATTGAAAAATGTGAAACACAAATAAAAAAAAAACTTTAATAGCTAAAGTAATTGAGTATTTGTGGCAGAAGTAGTAGTTTTTTAAAAATAGATTTAAGAAAGTAACAGAGTAAATGTCGCTACACATTTCTAAACTATTATAATGTTTATAGCCTTTTTTATATTGTTTATAAACTTGTTTATTATTTGTTTGTTCCATTGTTAAAAACCTATACAAATAGGTTGTTAAAACCTATCTAAATTAAAAGAGTTTAAATTAGAAAGGTTATATAAATACGCCTAAAACAGTTATACAACTTAAAGAGCCTTTTTAGAAAATTTACTTTTAAAGGAATTGTTCACTTACACAAAAATATCAGAGTATCATCATTTCTAGATTAAATATAATTTTCAGAGAACAGATCTTTACTTGTGAACGGAAACAAAAAACACAACAGGAGTTATGAATAACTGTTTACTAAACTGCTACCTTTAATAAACTTACAATGGAATAGTTATTGCAATGCGTTGCAACTAAAGCGGTTTAGCTTGAATTGTTACATTAACGCACACCAACAGAGGATACATTATGACCTATAAAGGAACTATAGACAATAAGGGAGGGACATTTGATTGGCGGAGTTGTGAGTGCGTTTAAATGCCAGAAACAAATGTTAAATACCGACTTGGGAGGGTTTCAAATATCACACTCTCGCTTGGTCTTGCTTCAGTCGCATGATATATAGGTGAACAGTGGCAGCGTTCCGACCTGGCGTTATTGCTGAGGAATATCGATTGCTTATGTGCATTGGCCTATAATCACGGCAAACTGACCTTAAGTAATTACACGCTCGCATAGTGTGAACGTAGCTCGCATTCATTAATATATCGTTTTAAACCTTTGTGAGAAGAATAGGCCTACTATTGGTCCAGTCGTTCTCGAGCTGAACTTTAGACATATTTCATAACTGAGATTCTTTCTCGCAAAAACACAGATAACGCACACATTCTCACTCAAGAACACACGTAATTTTATGACAAGGTGTCATTTTCTCAGCAAAAATTCAATATAAACAAGACTCTCTATTTTACAGCGAAATACAATAACCTACCATTCACTCGTGGTGACATTACAAGTTATTTTATTAGGAGCATTTTCACAACGTATATTCAAATTTTGTAGTTATATTGAATCAGTCCGGCTAGACAAATATCTGAATCACTTTAATTAATGGCATCTCTAGTTTGTTCATCAATCGTTTGAGGCAGGGAAGTCTTTTAGTGACATTTCATAGACATTTATTTGTGCACAAGAGAACCATGTACAAATTACACACACACACACACACACACACACACACACACACACACACACACACACACACACACACACACACACACACACTCACACACACACACACACACACACACACACACACACACACACACACACACACTCACTCACACACACACAAACAAAGACACACACACACAGACATACAGACACACACACACACACACACACACACACACACACACACACACACACACACACACACACTCACTCACACACACACAAACAAAGACACACACACACAGACACACAGACACACACACACACACACACACACACACACACACACACACACACACACACACACTCACTCACACACACACAAACAAAGACACACACACACAGACACACACACACACACACACACACACACACACACACACAAATATATATATATATATATATATAAGAAAGAGTTTTATAAATATTAAGATACATATTGTGCTAGCTCCTTCTGATAACTGTAACCTAAACGAGTTACTATTAATAACAACGATGCTGTATTCGTAACGGAAATAGGTTATGTTACTAGTATGTGTATCGAAATATGCTGGCGTTATTTTTTTATCATTTAAAGTTTGACCCGCTACAAAAGTATCCTTTAAAACCTAAATGTTCGTTTAATTACCTTTACGTAAAAGCTCGTTACGTTTAAGAATGTAGTTTCTATTTAGAAATACTTTATATTTTTACACTGTATACGTCAGTTTTACAATCTTGGTCTTGACGAATTTTTGCAGCGTCATCGCACGTACTTATGCGAAAGCACTTGTCTGTGAAGAAAAAACGTTATTTTACTGTAAATACAAAATGATATTGCTACGCAATTATTGCAAAAGCTCCAACCACTCTATTCGGTATTGGTGTTTATTGGAGTAACCCTTTACAGCACAAGTTGATTGAGGATGTTCATACACGCAGACACTGGAAAAGAAATGTTTCATTCTCTTTCAGCAAAGTTGGATATCATTCATCTCTTGAAATCTGGAAAAATCCGTTTTATGACAATGTTTTTATTTGAAGAAGAAATATTAAAACATTTCTCAAACATCCTTGAATTTTTATAAAACATATTCTTTTGTTTTCAGTTCATACGTTTCCTCCAAAAAATTCTGAAAATGTTATTTTACTTTAGGACCTTAATACTATAAAACTAAATCTTAGAATATTTTAGAATAAAGAGGAAACCTAATTGCAGAAAGAATGTAGTATACTGTGAACAAAAGTTTAGGCTTAAGTAATTACGTCATGCTGAATCGAATATATGTATATGTCTATTTTAAACAATATATGATTGTAACAATAAAATAAATAAATATATATATATATATATATATATATATATATATATATATAATAAATTGGTTCACAAAAAAATCGTATAATTTGTCCAAGATTCTTTATTTTAACGAAAAAATTATAAAACGGAAGATATACGAAAATGGATAAGAAGTGTTTACGATGAAAAAAGGGAGCAGATACAATGAGGGCAGCAATGACCTTGACCCTAGCCAATCGATATGTATTACTGCGGATGCAGTAGTAGCACTGCATCAAGGGATAATTATATGGAATTTGTTGGTAACACTGTGATATCAGGAGGTATATAATTAAAGAAAATATTTTTTCTCATATTCAGCGTTTTGGATAGAATAATGAAATAAACTAATAATTTATTCTATTTAATTATAACTGTTTATACTGTAGAGTTTGGTAAATAGAACACTGGTCTTAGAACCAGGCATTTGGTGGTTTTATAACATTTTTGAGTAGTTTTACCCGTACCTTAAGAGTTTATATACAACCATACTATGCATTTAGTAGGAAAGCGAGTATATATATCTAGAGTCGAGTTAGATAAGGGACTTGTTACTAAAAGGGTATTTTGCCCTTTTAGAACCACACTTTAAAAACTAAAACCCTTAGTAATGCTCAATATACTTACTGAAATAATATATATATATATATATATATATATATATATATATATATATATATATATATATATATATATATATATATATATAATTAATTAATTAAAAATATTTCAAAAACAAGAACACTTTTAATGAATATATTTATTCAAAGCTTTTCGCCGATAAAATAGTACCAGCATCTTCAGGAAAATAATTATCTAATCTAATTAGATAATTATTCTCCTGAAAATGCTGGTATTATTTTATCGGCGAAAAGCTTTGAATAAATATATTCATTAAAAGTGTTCTTGTTTTTGAAAAAATTTTCATTTATTCACTATATTATAAGAAAACATATCACCATATTATTATAATATATATATATATATATATATATATATATATATATATATATATATATATAATTTAATTAAATTTATACATAGGCCCATGTCTGTACACACACTCACTCACACACACCCCCCCCCCCCACACACACACACATACTCACAGGCAAAAAAAAAACACACACACACACAGACGTAAACCCACACAGCCAAACACACACACAGAGGTAAACCCACACAGGCAAACAGACACACACACATATATACAGAATTTGTGTGTGTGTGTGTGTGTGTGTAATATATATATATATATATATATATATATATATATATATATATATATATATATATACATAAAACATTTTATCTAGCTAATATCATATATAAATTAATCAAATGATGATATATTGTAGTTATGCATATATATATATATATATATATATATATATATATATATATATAGTGATTGCAAAATAATTATCAAATAATACTAATAAATTAGTCCTAGTGAATGAAATTTATTACTCAGTGAAAACCATTATAGGTAAGTTATAAAACAAAGATCTAGAGATCAAATTCCATCCTCGTGTTTATTCTCCCTTTAAAGGATGTTTATTTTATATTTGATAAAACGTTAAACGAAACTCTGTAGGAAAATTATATCCTAATGTTCCAAAAATTTAATAGCATTGCTAAATAAACTGGTAATATAAGTAATATAAATTAATTTAATTAAAACCTTTATTATTAATAAAAAACAACACTTTTAAACAATATTTATTGATACAGGTATATCTAATGATATATACCTGTTAGAGGTACTGTTTGTTTGAGTTTTAATACACTGAACCCACAGTTCTCGCCGTATATAGTTTTCCCATATAGAGCAAAAGATTCTCCAATAATAGTTCTTTGTTTGCGCTGAGTTATGAGAGTACTAATAAATATTGCTTTTCCCTTCATAGATCTTCTATAAAGCGTCGTTCATGCCATCATCGTTTTACATTTCCCAAATATATTTAATAACTCTTAATACTTGTTTTCATTTTATATATAATTTTATTTATAATAGATTGTATCTTATGTTTTCTTTAAAATGCTTTTATTACTTTAATCCTTTAATATTTGAGTTTTAGCCATATTGTATCACTTAGTATTATAAGCTAGATTCTATTATTTAGAATTAGCTTGTTATACAAATAGCTTACTGCAAATCTAGTTTTAGGCATAAGAAATGGCCCAGTGGTAAAAGGATTTGCTTTTTTTTGCATGAAAAAGCGTTCTTTTTAATCAAGTTAGTTAGATGGAATATAACTATTTGTTATTTGGTACTTAATTTTAAACAGTTTTTCGTAGATCGGTTCTTTTTCCATAACTTATATACGTTTAAATTGGGTTTTCACTTTACAAACGTCAAATTAGCCCTATACAGCAACTTAAGAATGCTAACAAGAATATGAAAAAAAAAGAATTTTCAAGTAAATTCCTACTGAGGTTAACAAAGAAAATTTTTATTTTGGTTACCTAGAGCACTATTTAGTGGTAACCATGGCAACAGTTTATGGTTTTACATGGTGGTTTCGACGACAATCAGAGAGGGGGGAAATTCATATACATCTTTCAGAAAAATATTTCTAGGTATTGGAAAGTTGTCACAGTTCTAAGGCTCGCTAGACCTCGAACATGAAGATTCTCAGTTCAAATCCGGCTGGACTTCACAAATTTTATAATTTCATTATTGAATAAATATTTTAAACAACTGTATTAACATCCACTATAGATTTAAAAAACTGTATTGACATCCACTATAGGTTTAAAAAACTGTATTGACATCCCCTATAGGTTTAAAAAACTGTATTGAGATCCACTATAGGCCTAAAAACTGTATTGACATCCACTATAGGTTTAAAAAAATATATATGAACTTGAGTGGATGAATAAAAACGTATTTTTGAACGATTGAAAATTTGTGTAACATATATATATATATCAGAAGAGATGGAGAGAAAATAGAAGGAATTTAATAAAGTCGCTTTAATGCGCCTAAATAATAATTCTAAAATTGAATAATTCTAAAATTAGAAGAGTATTTATCACTTCTAGGGGAGTGCAAATTATTTGCAAAGTACGACAAAATTAATTTTAGGAATATTTAATACACTTAAAAATGTTTGGTAAACGTTCATAATAAAATTCAATACCTTTAGATAATGTTTGTATTAATACGAAATGATCGGATTTCACCCATGAATAGTAAATGGTTAATTTTGACAAAGTTTGTTTAGTAAATATCGTGTTTGAATTTCATTATTTGAATACTTTAATTTTTAAATTGCGTAAATTATTACTCCGACACCGAAAAGGCAAGCTAGCCACATGGCATATTTGTTAATACCTTTATAACTTAAATGTTTATATTTTCATGTTTATATGAATAAACCTGAAATATACAAAACAAACTCTTACGTCATCAATTATAAAGTTTCTTCTTTTAACGTAATCAGGGGGAGAGCGTGTTAATCAAGATGAAGTATTTTTACAGTACAATAAAGATTTACAATTGAGGAAAATAACAATTTATGTCTAGAAAATCTTCATCAAAAAGTTTTCGAGTAAATAACATTACAGTGAAAGGAATACAATTGAAGGAAAGCACGAAATATGTTTTTAACGAGTCGATCGCGTGTTGTAAGGTAACTGGTAATTGAATTCAGTTGTATGAAACAATAGATCAGCTGATTTCGTGGTTGATAAGGTAGGATAAATCAGCTGATTTCATGGTTCAAGATATACATCTGGTTTATTTCATCTGTTATACAGTAGTTCAAGGTTATCAAATACGGACGTTTCTATATTTCATTTACAGCGTTGTTCCGTTGTTTGGTTTGTAGATTAGTTACGAGTTTTGTATTTCAAATATATAATCATAGGGGTTGTTTGAGATATTTATCAGTCTGAGTGGAGAAGAATGAGAGAAGAATGATTGTTTGTTCTAAGTATGATGTTGAATTATCTTGGAGTAAAACGGGAGCCATTATCTGGAGAAAAACGTAGCTTGATTCTCTAGTACTTTTGCGTTTTTATTCTGAATAAAATAGAACAAGTAAATATGATTTTTTTTCAGTCAAATCCTACGAAAGACAAAAAAGACAAATTTTATTTCAGTTTTCTCTATTTTATAATTACAATTATTATAAATATGTATAAACATATGTCAGAATAACATTATCAAGTGACAAATTATAATGATAATGCCATTGCAATTTCATTTTTCTTTGTTTATATGGTGTTGGCCTATTATTTCTGTTTGTTACTATTTATACCTTTTTTTTGTCGCTTCCATTGCGTTGTAGTTTTGTTTTTGCGCATTGCCCGTTTGTGAAGCAAGGCTCGATACCGTTAGTCAAGTTTGTTTTGTTTATTTTATTCTTTTCATTTTTTTAATCCTTGACCATTATTTATAATATTGTGTAGTAACCATGGCAACAATTTAAGGTTGTACAATTACGGTTTCGACGACAACCAGATGTAAGCAAAAGAAAAATTCATATATTTCTTTGAGAAATACGCACTTAGGTATGGGAAAGGTATCTTAGTGCTTTCTTTCTACATGATAACTAGCTAATTTATCATCATTTGAGTAGAGAGAACTCAAATTTGTATAATTTAATTATTGAATAAATGGTTGAAAAAACTGTGTTAACATCAGTTTATTGTCATCAACTACAGGTAAAAAAAGTAAGTTTTTTTTTTTTTTTTTAAACTTGGGAGCGGGTTTGAATTGCCCGAAGCACTGCTACCTTAAGGTATATTGTACTTACCTCCCTGATCTAGTCAAATAACCCCTTCCCTCTTACCAGGTCTAGGAGTTTCCTGACTAGAGTTTTACCTTCAGCATCCACCAAAGCCGTTCCATCACCAAAGAGGTTAAAGCGCCTCTCAGCAAGTACTCCACATCTGTAGATAATGTGTGTGGCAGTCTCCTGTTCCTGCCCGCACAATCTGCACACTGGTTCATCCTTGTAGATACCCATTTTATGCAAATGTTTCCTTAGTCCACAGTGTCCCGTGAGTAGTCCTGTGGCTATCCTTAATTCCTGCCTAGACAGATAGATGAGACTCTTCTGCAGCCCCAAGGAAGGTTTCCTAAGGGTTAGCTTACTTTGTCTCATCCCTTCGGCCCTGATCCAGTGCTCACAGTGTCTTTCAGCCATCCACCTTCGCACTGTCATCGTGACCATGGATTTGGAAATACCTACCGCAGGTTCCGGTCCAATCAGGGGAGTCGAGGACCCCTCCCTGGCCAGCGCATCTGCGGCTTCATTTCCAAGTATTCCCCTATGCCCTGGCACCCAACCAATCTTGACTTGATTGTGCCTTGCCAGAGCTTGTAGGTTAATTAGGCACTCCCTGACTATGGCCGAGGTGACCACGTGTCCGTTTAGTGCCTTAATTGCTGCCTGACTGTCGGAGAAAATAGCAATCCGGGCCCCATGTGTTTCCCTCTCGCTATCTCTCCCAGACAGGCATTTATAGCATATACTTCGGCCTGAAAGACAGAGGTATGCCTCCCCAAGGAAAAAACTAGTTCTATCCTTGGGTTTTTACAATACACCCCCGCTCCAGTGCCGAAGTCCATCTTGGAGCCATCTGTGTACCAGATCTGAGCTCCCGATGTTAATGTCCCTGACCATTCCATCACAGTTTGGTGGACCTGATCAGGTGCAAACATTCGAGTAAAGTGGTCGCTGACCATTTCCAAGACGGGTTCTTTGACCACGCACTCGATACTCATATGTCCCGAGACATCTGGGAGGTTAGCCCAGTTGCTCGAGTTGCGCAATCTCAATGCCGCTAGCCTCGCCTCTCCCCTAAGGACAAGCTCAAGGGGTGGGAGGTTAAGCATTACTTCCATTGCTGCACCTGGTGTAGTTGACATCGCTCCCAGTGTGCACAGACAGGCCAATCTCTGGATAGAGCTCAGTTAAGCTCTTGTCTGAGCCTGGTTGGCCTTTGTCCACCACACCAGAGCTCCATAGGTAATCATAGGTCTTATCACCCTCAGATACATCCAGTGCATCATTGATGGCTTCAGTCCCCATTTCTTACCCACCATTCTTCTCACAGTCATCAGTGCCCTTTTGGCCCTGTTAACTGTCCTCTCAAGATGTGGATTCCAGGTGAGTTTCCTGTCCAGAGTAACTCCCAGGTACTTCACCTCCCCCACAAACTCAAGGTATTCACCAAACAAGCGGGGCATCCTGGTCGTCAGATCTTTTCGCTGCCTGGTGAAGTTAATGAGAGCAGTCTTTTTTGGATTTACCCTAAGGTTCTCCTTTTTACACCACTCTTCAATCATTCGTAGAGGATTTCTGATTACCTCAAGGACTGTATCAGGGAATCTGCCCAGGATCAAAACAACTATGTCGTCCGCATATCCTAGACAGAAGTACCCCTGTTCATTCAGGAGTTCAATAAGGTTGTCAACCACTAGGCACCACAACAGAGGAGAGAGAACCCCCCCCCCCTGTGCACAGCCCAGACTTGTCTCCGCCCTTCTGACCTCCCCTGCCACCTCTACAGAAATGCTTCTGTTTGTTAACATGGAACTTATCCAACCACAAGTGGTCGCATCCACTCCATGACGTCTTGCACCACTTACCATCGTCTCCACTGAGGGGTTATTGAAGGCCCCTTCAATGTCGAGGAAGGCACCTATGGCACAACCTTTCTTAGCGATCATTTGCTCAATCCTACCAACCACTTGATGGAGAGCTCCCTCGCAAGATTTCCCCGGTTGGTAAGCATACTGGTTCCAATGCAGTGGTTTGATAGCCAAAGCACCCCCCCCCCTAATATGCCTATCAACCAGTTTTTCAAGTCCCTTGAGAACAAAGGACATGAGTGTGATAGGTCTGTATCCTTTCCCTTCCGATTGGTTACCGGTGGGCTTAGGTATAAAGACCACCTTACTAGATTTCCAGGCTGCCGGCGCATGCCCTAGAGCAATGCTTAGCCTGTATAATTTAGTAAGTACCAGCACCAGCATATCCATTCCCTGCTGCAGCAGCACAGGATAGATCCCATCTGGACCTGGAGATTTGTAGGGTTTAAAAGTGCCAACAGCCCATCTTACCCTTTGTGGAGTTACTATCCTCCTTGCCACTTCCCAGTCCTCCCTCTTACCACGTCTTGTGGAGAGTTTGGTAACCGGTTCAGTGTCTGCTCCCCCAAGTTTCCTCAAGGTACTGGAAGGGAAATGTGTTTTGATTAATTCTTCCACAGTTTCCCCTGCCGTTTTTGTTATATTTCCCAGTGGGGTTCTTAGCATCCCCACCGGGTTAACTGGGTCCTTAGAGAGCACTTTATATAGTCGTGCCCCTTCCCGAGTTTTGTCAATCTCATGACAAAACTCCTTCCAGGACTTCCTGCGCGCTTCTCTAATTGCCCTGTTGTATTCGGTTATTGTTTTCCTATACAGGTCCCACTCCCCGTTCTTTTTTGCTCTATTAAAGAGTCTCCTGGTGGTCTTCCGAAGTTTGGCTAGCTTCTTGTTCCACCATGACGGATCCCCTACTTTCCTCCCCCAACTGAGAGGGCTGTTATCGGTAAAGGATTCTATTATAGCCTCGCCAACCAATGTGGCAGAGTCTTCTAGCTCTCTCCTCCCACCATACTCCAATCCAGCCTCCTCAATCCGAACACCTAGGTCCCTCCTGTAGGAGTCCCAGTCTGTTCTTCTTGGATCCCTGGTTGGGCGAAGCATGGCTGGATTTAGAGAGATATCATACCTAATATGTCTGTGATCAGAAGAAGATGGTTCATCCGACACATGCCAATTTAGTACATACCTAGCCATCTGGTTCGATGCCACCGTAATGTCCAGGACCTCCTGTCTGGCCCTAGTGACAAACGTCGGCTCTTCCCCCTGATTTAGGACTAGTAAATTCTTAGAGCTAAGATAAGCTAAAAGTTCCTAACCTCTAGTGTTGGTACCTGTACTTCCCCACGAAGTGTGATGGGAGTTAGCATCCATCCCCACCAGCAGCTCCTCATCCACAGCCCCGCAGTGCTCGACCAGGCTCCTCAGCTCTTGTGTTGGTAGAGCCCCCGCGCAGTCAGAGGGGAGATATGCCGTGGCCAGGTTCAGCCTCTTCATCCCCCCCTCCGCCCGCAGCTCCACTGTCACTGCTAACAAATCCCTGCAACAGAAGTTCGTTAGTACAAAAGCACACAACCCCCTCCTAACCAGGATACACGTCCTGGGAACACCGGAGTCCTTATCATACAACAACTTACCTCCAGATGTCGCTAGCCCGCATATTTTTCCTCCAGAAATCCATGGTTCCTGGATGAGCACCAAGTTCACCTCTCCCCTGTCCAGCATCCTACACACGACAGCACTGGCCGCCCTGCTATGCTGTAGGTTCACTTGGAGGATCTTGATCATTTTTCCTGCTTACTCTGCAGTTGCCTGGGTTCGCAGAGCAGCCCCAGGACTAGAGAGCACCTTGAACGTGGCCTGTCTCAGCCCCACGTTCACCCTCAGGTTGTTGTTCCGCAGTGCCCTGAGGGAGCCCTCTCCTATATACAAGATCAGGGTAAGACCTGCATCCTCCCTTTTCCTAGCAATCACCTTCCAAGTATCCTGAACAACCCCAGGGTTCTGGGTTTTGACCACCTTCAGAATCTCTTCTGGCTCCTTGTCATTGTAGGGTTTGGGCACCCACATTGACACCTTTGCGATGCAAAAGATCTCCTTGGGTGACCCTGCCCTCAACTTTACCCCCTCGCTCAGGGTGAAGCTTGGCAGGACCCGAAGGACCCACTCCAGGCTCTCCCGTGAGATTTAGAGCTCCCCTCTCTAAGTATGCTGTCCTAAATCCTCTATACCCACTCTCCGCCTCACCGGACAGCAGTTCCGAGAAGAACAGCTCCTCCAGCTCCAACGCCATCTCTTCCGAGAGTTGTCTCTCAGGGTAACTAACTGGGACAATTGCTAGTTTTTGCCTGAGGGTATCGCCGTATGTGCCGAAGACACTCCAGCGTCCCCCCTTGTCCCAGTTTCACCTTCTTCATTCCTCCCTTCACTGGAGAGGGGTTGGATGTCTCACTCCTAGGCCTTTTTGACGTGCTGGGGTTTGGCGCTCTCGGTTGCTTTCTTCCCTGTTGCACCTCCCTCCTCACAACATCCAAGCCCTGGACTTTGACAGACTCAGCTCGGTTTTGGCCTCCCCTCCGTTTTTTCAGGGTTGTTGGCCCTCCCGCTGCTCTCGCCTGTTCTTTTCGGAGCCGCCTTTTGGCCGCTCCACTCATTCGCTTTCTCCGTAAAGAGAGCGTACTCAACTCTGCAGCCACTTCACCGGTTTCTGCAGTCGGCAGCTTGACAGCCGCCCCCGCACCCCCAGTGATGGTTGCCGTTGGCATTTCTGCTACAGACCCACGGTTTGCCAACTCATTGGCTCCCGCCGTCTGTGCAGTCTCAAAATTATTTTTTGTATTTTTCTGGTCCATAAACGTCCCACGAGTATGGGGGAAATAAAGGTCGACCAGAGCAGAGCCCCCATTGCCCTGGCAAGACAACATACAATGAGGTTTTGTCTGGTTCCTCAAGGGGATCGTTTGGGACTGCATTTTATACCCTGCAGCCATTCATCCTTCGGCACGATGCCTTCCACCTTGGATTGGGTATTCAGTCACTGACCTTGAAGCACACCCCAAGTTCAGGACATTATTAACTGCTCAGACGAACAGCCTGCTTTACTCTCTTTTTTACAACTGTGTCGTTTGGACAGTTTCCCGCCCATACTTCACTGTCGCATTGCCCTTGGTTCACCCGGGAGGTGAGAGTAGCATTGTGAGGACTTAATTCCCAACTACCCCAGTCTCCCCGGTCAGAGCACTCGGTTATTTCTACCACGCCCAACCGGTTGACTGACGAGGAGGGATAATTCCTCACCTTTGAACCATAGCCTTGGTCCAGGCCTGCATATTCAGAAACCTTCCGGAATCGTTATTCACAGGTAACCTACATTTCTGTAGGCCGTCCCACTATCCGCCACCTGTGGACCCGCCCGGTTGCTCAGGCCAGCTTGCCGGGAGGTATTTGACGTTAATAAAAGTATTAAAAACGTTTTTATTAACGATTGAATATCTGTACTATGTATATATATATATATATATATATATATATATATATATATATATATAGAGAGAGAGAGAGAGAGAGAGAGAGAGAGAGAGAGAAATTTTATATATATATATATATATATATATATATATATATAAGGAGAGTGTGAGGTATTAGAAGGAATTTAAATAACAAAATGAAGGAAAATGCGTATCAAAGTATATTGATATACCATCTCTCAACTGTTTCTTCAGACTAATAAGTTGTCCGCCTATGCTTAGTTACACCCTTTATCATTGTTCTACCAGGTCTAAATACATCTTTATTATATATTGCCAGGACATCCTTTCTCAACATTAGTCCTAGTGAAGTGTTTATGATTTTTACAAAGTCATCTGGTTAATGATCTACCCCTGGATCCGGTACCTTATGGTTTTATTTAAACAATTATGACTCCCAAGTTACGTCTGGCAAAGACGCCTAAATATAGTAAAGCCAGGCTACGACATATATTTATTATCATGCCTTAATCACGATTCTGCTCAAGACAAATATATTGGCCTGTCTGTAATATTCGCAAGCTTCATCTTCAACACCTTGTAAGTATATAGGCTATATGCTTTTTTTTGTTTTTAATGCACAGGATACGGCAACGTGTTTAGCTTTTGTTATATATATATTTTCTTTTCACTGATTGGTTTATATTCACTAGTTTGTACACCAAATTTCCACTTGCGAGAAAAATGATCAATAGTTTTTTTTTCTAGTTTAATCTCTTAGCTTACAGTTTTTTCTTTTCTAGTTACGTTTTCAATCACTTCTATAAATTCTTTTACATGCATTGTTAGTGTAGTTGTGTCGTTTGCGATATTTGTTTATTTCACATTTAATCACCTTCATAGTTAGAGAAACTAGGTTAGACAGTGTTCATTTTATTATGTGGTGTGTCGTTCACTCAGGTCTCACTACAAGAAGTCAAAGACAGTATACGTTGTTGTAATTGTACAATAAACCTTAGGGAATGAAATTATCGAATTTTATTTTGACCTCTTTGTTTCAGATTAATTTTCTTAATCGGTTAATTATGTGACACTGCGCACATTTCCTTGGGGGCACATATATCAACGGTGTACATAGCAGAAGGAATGTTTACCGAAGGCACATATTAACAGAAAGTATTATTTTACTTGGATATACTAATTAATTATCTGTTATAAAAACTTTCGTCCCTTGTTGCTTTGTGGTTGTAAGACAGGTTTTTTAAATTATTATTTTCAGTTTCATATAAATTAGGGAAGATGTTGTGTACACTAATAAATTTAATTCGATTGACTACTGAATTAGACCTATTGTAACACAGTTTTAATTTTAACAAATATATAAAATCGATGACCTCACTTTTGTTTATTATTTACATTGAACAGTATTTTTGTATTATTTCCGTCTGACATTTTCAAAAAAAACTTAAATAAACAGATATGCCTTTTAAATTGAAACGTTTGGAATTTCACCTGTGACTCGCTTTTGCAATGACTACCGACAAAGTAGAATGCCAATGCTGGAAGTGTGTGCGGCCGACGTTTGGGGAATCTGTGCTTCTCACTTTCGCAATTGTAGGGGGGGGGGGGCAGCTCAAGCATATTAAAACCAGATATATTTGTGCCCTCACCAGACGTCAAAACAAAAAGTATCGTGTATCCAGTAGCACACCCATGAATAAAGGGAAATAAACGAAACTTTGAAGTCTTTTCTCATTTCATCCTACATATTTTTTATATATATATATATATATATATATATATATATTATAGCATTAAGGTATGAGGCATATAGTGTAATTTTAGTGATGATTGTTAATTATTTAGAAACCTGAAGGTATGACTTTGGAAAGGTAAGGATATTATAATTTAATCTAAAGGTAAAATGTTTGAATATAGTTAGGTTATAATGTATATATATATATATATATATATATATATATATATATATATATATATATAGTCTGTTAACCTTGTCGAGTACTGCCACTTTTATGTGAAGTAGCTGTGGAAACACAAATAATTGAATCCATTATTCAATGGATTATCCGATTATAATTGATTATAAGTAGTCTGTTGAAATAAAGTTTGATATGTAACAGTAATCTCGATATTATTATTAGAGAACATTCTTGTCACGTGACTAATTATTTAATCCCGTTTCTTCTTTATATTGGCCCTAACAACGTCCGGACACTAATTACTCATTTGAATAGAAACTTGTAACGATAAATAGACGTGCGCGAACTTACTTAAAAGTTTCAAACTTTGAAGATGAAAAATAATTATATTTGCAAGAAGAAACTTTACTTATATTTCAAGGCTGTCAGGTTTGAAACAATTTAAATATTTTACGGATTAAATAAATTAGCCTTATTATTTGCTATTCGAATGCATAACGAGGGCTAATGGCGTGCATTTATCTCCAAGGGAATCTTATTAACGAGAGAATCGATTCTGGCGAGATGTTGACATTAGCATTTTGTAAAAGTTTAATTTAACTTAGAGTTAAGTTATTAGCTGTAATTCGTAATTTATTCTTTTTGTTTACCACCAGTTGTTCCAGGTCCATTGTTTGAATAGTTAGACTCATTAGAATGACGGGTTTTTTCGTCACTCGAACTGGTGAAAGAATCGGGATCCACAAAGGATCTCTTACAAAACACCTCAGTCTTATAAATGTTTTTATATTGATAAATACAAAGTCATTACCTATACTTATTTCCTACAAACATAGTTTTAAAGGTCTCTCTTATTATTTACATCCGTTTCCCCCTGCAATATTCGAAATAGACTAGAAAATACTCACGAGTGCTAGTTTAATCGCCTTAGACTTAAGGCATAATATCCTTAATAGCTATTGGGATCTTTTATACAAACATGTATAAGCTGTTATAGAATTTGTATTTTACTAAAATGTTTTTGTGCCACTGATTAAAGCTAAAACATTTTGAATTGTGCACTTATTGGTCTCTTAGCACTTTAATATTGTAATAGAATACTCATTCAAACGTACGTACGCGCGCACAGATGCTTCATTTTTTGTAACCAGATTTTACCAGATTTAACCAATACACCAGAGTCAGGTTTTAAAAAAATACCTGAAAACAGATTTAATTATATTTATTCAAATGTAGTTTTTAATTTGTGTTAAAATGATAATAAAATAAGTAATTTCTGGCATAATTTTGTCTACTTTGAATTACAATACGATATAGCTTCAATATGTTTGACGCTAAGAGACACCCTAAATGCATATAAATGTAAGGATTACCGATA
This sequence comes from Prosapia bicincta, assembly GCA_036971475.1. NCBI lineage: Eukaryota > Metazoa > Arthropoda > Insecta > Hemiptera > Cercopidae > Prosapia > Prosapia bicincta. Next base: position 30,020 of record JBAIZL010000399.1, on the reverse strand, counting down.
GCCTTATACTGCTGTTGCATTAAATTTTTCTTTCTGTTGTTTAGATAAATTTATTTAAAATTTTCCTTTCTCCTTTGGGATCAGTTGGATCCGGTTCCTTGGCAGCATGACTTCCAGAAATCACTGACATAGGTGACTTGCTCTAACTGGCTAGATTCTAATCTTTACGTGTTTTTGACATATAAATTCGAAGCATTGCCCAAACTAATCTATGTATACATATTCATGAAATTCTTCATTTATTTATAGATTGTTTTGTGTAATTTTTTTTTACTTTGCGATTTACGTATATCGTCTCTGACTTGCGCAAAGATTAGGCCTATTTATCATTGTCACGCACTTATTGAAGAGAGTGTAAACTTCTACCGCTTATTTTTCAATTCATTCCTGCCAACATTTTATTCCTAATGCTGGTTCTAGAAAAATAATAAATATATAGGCAATATATGTCAAGCCTAACTAGCCCTTTAGTAGCCTGAAAACGTTGGCTTATTTTGTATTGAATTTCGACAAAAGCCTCCTTTTATTGAACCACTCTACAAACAAGACTTATCCATTTCGCCTACTATTTACTTTCTCCATTATTAACCATAATTTGCTTCTTGCGTCGCTGCCAAAAGCTTTCTCCAAACCAATAAATCATATGCATCGATACATTCTTAGCCAGAAACGTCTAAACCACTTGAGTGTCGGCGAAACTTTACCCTTGCTTCGGAAACTAGCTCGCATTTCTACAAAAGTAGCATGTTTTGGTTATTGTTCAATTAACTCTATATTAGCCCACACTCTCTTGATTTATATATTGTAGAAATTTTCAATCTCAATTAAAATACGTTTTTATTCATATAATCAAATACACTTTTTTAACCTATAGTGGATGGCAATTGATGTTAGTACAGTTTTTTTCAAATATTTGTTCAATAATTAATTAATATTTGTTGATCTGTGTCGTATTCGAACTGAGTATCTTCATTTTCGAAGTCAAGCTTTAGGCACTGAGACAACTTTCCCATAGCTATAAATGTTCTTCACAAACATGTAAATGAATTTGTTTTTGCACCCATCTGGTTGACGTCGAAAGGTCCACCACACAACCATAAATTGTCGCAATGGTTACCACAAAATAACATAAATAATGAACTAGTATTAAATAAATGAAAATAATAAAATAAACAAACAAACTGAATTGACGGATTGAACCTTGTTTCATAAACGGACAATGGGAAAGAAAAGCGAAATGAAACTACAACAAAAAGGAAGCGACAAAAAAACCATATAAATAATAACAAACCAAAATAATAGTTCAATGATACATAGAAAATAAAAAAGAAAAATTCAAGGAAATTCGCTTTCTGTCTTGCCACTTAATATTGTTATTCTGAAATATGTATTTGTATATTTATATAGGGTTATCATAAAAGAATGGTGCGTTTTCGAACATGGTTTTAAGAAAACCCGAATTTCTTACAGTTGATGTTGTTTATTAATCTAATTTGTCGTCTCAAACAGTTTTTCTACATATCTAATACATTGCAATATGTGCGCTCTTAGTCGCTCGTCAAATCTCCAAACGATACTCAACATCTCTCCGAATATTCATTAACAATTCCTCGGTTACGGTTGACATTGCTTTATTAATCATGTTTTTAAGTGGTTCGAGTCGTGATTTTTGTGTGAATAAATACCGCTTTTGATGTACGCCCACAAGAAAAATTCACAAGGTGTCAGGTTTGGACTTCTTGTAGGCTACAGCATAGTTCCTTGCCAGCCTATCCACCGATCTCCAAAATTTTCGTTCTACGTGTCCGTAACCAATGAACTGAAGTATGGGGGAGCTCCATCTTGTTGGAACTTTTGGGTTGGAGGCTTTCAGATATACCAATATAACATCTATAAATATCCCTACAATATTCCTACGAATTATTGAAACCTACTAATTATTTTATGATAGCCCTGTATTAATCTGAATTTATAAAATGAAAGGAAACTAAAAAATCTTTTTTTGACCTAAGTAGGGATTGACTTTAAAAAAATTTATATTTCTTGTTTAATATATAAGATAAGAGTCTTTATTGAAAGGTAAAACACTATAATTAGTGGTTATATAGTTTGCAACGTTTCTTGAATCCGTTGATCCATTCTTTCTGCATTGCTTCGAGTTCTTCAGTATTATCATTATTGTTTAAAGAATCGGATTATCTCGAATACATAATATGTTTCATTGTTTAAAGAATCGGACTATCTCGAATACATAATATGTTTCATTGTTTAAAGAATCGGACTATCTCGAATACATAATATGTTTCATTGTTTAAAGAATCGGACTATCTCGAATACATAATATGTTTCATTGTTTAAAGAATCGGACTATCTCGAATACATAATATGTTTCATTGTTTAAAGAATCGGACTATCTCGAATACATAATATGTTTCATTGTTTAAAGAATCGGACTATCTCGAATACATAATATGTTTCATTGTTTAAAGAATCGGACTATCTCGAATACATAATATGTTTCATTGTTTAAAGAATCGGACTATCTCGAATACATAATATGTTTCATTGTTTAAAGAATCGGACTATCTCGAATACATAATATGTTTCATTGTTTAAAGTATCGGACTATCTCGAATACATAATATGTTTCATTGTTTAAAGAATCGGACTATCTCGAATACATAATATGTTTCATTTTTTAAAGAATCGGACTATCTCGAATACATAATATGTTTCATTGTTTAAAGAATCGGACTATCTCGAATACATAATAGGTTTCATTGTTTAAAGAATCGGACTATCTCGAATACATAATATGTTTCATTGTTTAAAGAATCGGACTATCTCGAATACATAATATGTTTCATTGTTTAAAGAATCGGAATATCTCGAATACATATTTTGTTTCATTGTTTAAAGAATCGGACTATCTCGAATACATAATATGTTTTATTGTTTAAAGAATCGGACTATCTCGAATATATAATATGTTTCATTGTTTAAAGAATCGGACTATCTCGAATACATATTATGTTTCATTCTTTATTGAATCGGACTATCTCGAATACATATTATGTTTCATTCTTTAATGAATCGGACTATCTCGAATACATATTATGTTTCATTCTTTAATGAATCGGACTATCTCGAATACATATTATGTTTCATTCTTTAATAAATCGGACTATCTCGAATACATAATAGGTTTTATTGTTTAAAGAATCGGACTATCTCGAATACATATTATGTTTCATTCTTTAATGAATCGGACTATCTCGAATACATATTATGTTTCATTCTTTAATGAATCGGACTATCTCGAATACATATTATGTTTCATTCTTTAATGAATCGGACTATCTCGAATACATATTATGTTTCATTCTTTAATAAATCGGACTATCTCGAATACATATTATGTTTCATTCTTTAATGAATCGGACTATCTCGAATACATATTATGTTTTATTCTTTAATGAATCGGACTATCTCGAATACATATTATGTTTCAATGTTTAATGAATCGGACTATCTCGAATACATAATAGGTTTTATTGTTTAATGAATCGGACTATCTCGAATACATATTATGTTTCATTCTTTAATGAATCGGACTATCTCGAATACATATTATGTTTCATTCTTTAATGAATCGGACTATCTCGAATACATATTATGTTTCATTCTTTAATAAATCGGACTATCTCGAATACATATTATGTTTCATTCTTTAATGAATCGGACTATCTCGAATACATATTATGTTTCATTCTTTAATGAATCGGACTATCTCGAATACATATTATGTTTCATTCTTTAATGAATCGGACTATCTCGAATACATATTATGTTTCATTCTTTAATGAATCGGACTATCTCGAATACATATTATGTTTCATTCTTTAATAAATCGGACTATCTCGAATACATATTATGTTTCATTCTTTAATGAATCGGACTATCTCGAATACATATTATGTTTCAATGTTTAATGAATCGGACTATCTCGAATACATATTATGTTTCAATGTTTAATGAATCTGACTATCTCGAATACATAATATGTTTTATTGTTTATGTTAAGTGATGGCTTGTTAGGCTGGCAATTACATAAACATTCTTCACTTAAGAGGTATACTACAACAGGGTATAACTTTCCTGCCATTCCGAGCCTAGAACACGAACCCTAGCTAAGCTCGAAAATCTTTACTAGCAACTAAGTAAAGGATCTTTTTCAACCCGAGACCTTTTCATCTAGTAATCACTTATACTTTCTTTGAAGACAATAGTCTATTTTATTTCCGAAGAAGTTATGATCTGAAGATATCTGAAGTAAGAACAGAGTTAAAAAACATAAAAGTTTTACTTTAATAAAACAAAACTTATACAATTTTAAACAACATACGAAATCCCATTACATTTATAGAACGATTTTACCTTTCTGTGTCAAGAAATTAATTGAAAATCTATTGATGGAAATTTTTGTTATTAACATTTTAATTAAATCTTCACTCTGAGAAAGTATATGTTTTTTCAATACAAATAACAACAATAAGCTACAATTAGCTACGTCATAACCCTAAACCAGAAAATGGAAATCTTATTTCAGGTTTTTATATTGTCGTTGTCTAATAAATCTATAATAACATAAAAAACCAAAATATTGAAAATTGTAAATAGCGTTTATCTTCTTGCTTCTTAGAAAATAGCTATTAATAGGGTGAAAACTCAAGAAAGTACCATTTTTCAATTTTAATCAAGGCACTGTAAAATCGTAAGGTTTTTATTTCATGGGATGAACCGAAATACAGGAAACATCTAGCTACCCGTAACGTTTCTTGGGCTATGTTTATATGAATGTTTTTGTTTTTTTTAGACAAGTAGAATGAGCTCCCAAACTATTTCTATTTATTCTTGAATCGCCCTGTATAATACTTAACAAAAAATAAATATATTTTAATGAAAAACAAAATTTATTCTATAATTTTATTTATGATGCTATGATTTAATTTAATTAACGTTCAGGTTGAAAATAAAATTCCAGACCATGGCCACAGCTGCTTCTAAGTTCTCTAGAGGTGGTAACTTAAATATGATATTAGATACTTTTTCATGTAAGGTTAATCGTTTAGAGTAGGGCTTTCAAATAAACAGGAACCAATAAAACCTCTGGAAGTTACGGGAGAGTATATATGCAGCACATACGGGGTTTTTGCAAACATTCTACGCTGTAGACATATGAACTGTCACATTGTTGACTTAATAGCGTTTTAAGCCTAGAGCGTTTTAGACAACATTTTTAAATGAACTGGGATTCTTGGATTTAATGTTGATTAAAAACAAACAAAGAAGTCAGGAGTGATTCTAAGCTAAGGCTAACCCTAGAAATGCTTGGTAAATTGTTTATAAATTTATTAAAAATAAATCTATATAATTTATAAATGCGTTTATTATGGTGTTATATAATATAGTAAACTATTATATAATTTTGTAGTCCATCCGTTATAAAAAAAAGAATAAATAACCTATTACAAAGTTGAAATTACAGCAATTGCAATATTAAAAAGTTATTCGAATGCTCTTAAAACTGTAATACTTGTTTTTCGTTTCTCTTTCTTCTTCTTATTGATGCTGATTCCAAGCTAGTTTTTTGTGATTGATAGAAAGTCTGGGTCGGTCCATATATGATTCAGTACAATCAGTTACCTGTGGCTTGGGAAACGCTCATTTAGAGCAGGAATGGCGTCCACCACGCTCACAACTTTAATAGGAATTGGCTTATACACAACAGGTTACACTAACTCCTGTTCGTATAATATACGTTGTTGTGTTTTTTCTTTATCATTGATATTTTGTGAATAATGACCTTTATTGTTTCTTCCTTTGTGCGAAAAAACACTAGCATTTTATTTATGATATTTCCATAGGAAAGAAAATTATTCTCAAGGGACAAAGTTATCAGCTGATACCGTAATGTAAAGTAAACCATACTGCTTTTGTTTGTTATTGCTATATACTAAATGTAAAAAGTAGTAATAAAACTGTAGCATATTATTGAATAATCGGTAAAAAGACTAAATGACTTGATTTCCCCCCCACACAATTTGTACTTGACTGCACTCGTCCTGGAGAATCAATTTATCCACGCTAAATTTAATATCGTCGCCCATAATACACTAAACCAGATAACGTATTCAAATCACGGCAGATGGTATGCTTGTTGCCGTAAGTGCTTCAGGACGGGGCGGTGAGAAGCTTTGTACCTAAAATAGTTGGTTGCTGTACCATACGTCTTGCGTAAGTGGAAATGTTGAATAGCAAGTTTAATTAAAATATAATTCTGCTTAAAGTGGTTGTATATTGTCAAATTCGAAAATGCTGATGCTCTCTAACGTTAGCAACATATTTGTTAATGCTGTATGTACAGTCACGTAACACAAATATAACCCTTATACTGTGCAACTGGAGTACTGACAAGTGTATGAAAGTGTAACGTTAGCAACATATTTGCTAATGCTGTATGTACAGTCACGTATCACAAATATAACCCTTATACTGTGCAACTGGAGTACTGACAAGTGTATGAAAGTGTAACGTTAGCAACATATTTGCTAATGCTGTATGTACAGTCACGTAACACAAATATAACACTTATACTGTGCAACTGGAGTACTGACAAGTGTATGAAAGTGTAACGTTAGCAACATATTTGCTAATGCTGTATGTACAGTCACGTAACACAAATATAACACTTATACTGTGCAACTGGAGTACTGACAAGTGTATGAAAGTGTAACGTTAGCATCATATTTGCTAATGCTGTATGTACAGTCACGTAACACAAATATAACCCTTATACTGTGCAACTGGAGTACTGACAAGTGTATGAAAGTGTAACGTTAGCAACATATTTGCTGATGCTGTATGTACAGTCACGTAACACAAATATAACCCTTATACTGTGCAACTGGAGTACTGACAAGTGTATGAAAGTGTAACGTTAGCAACATATTTGCTAATGCTGTATGTACAGTCACGTAACACAAATATAACCCCTATACTGTGCAACTGGAGTACTGACAAGTGTATGAAAGTGTAACGGTAGCAACATATTTGCTAATGCTGTATGTACAGTCACGTAACACAAATATAACCCTTATACTGTGCAACTGGAGTACTGACAAGTGTATGAAAGTGTAACGTTAGCAACATATTTGCTAATGCTGTATGTACAGTCACGTAACACAAATATAACCCTTATACTGTGCAACTGGAGTACTGACAAGTGTATAAAAGTGTAACGTTAGCAACATATTTGCTGATGCTGTATGTACAGTCACGTAACACAAATATAACCCTTATACTGTGCAACTGGAGTACTGACAAGTGTATGAAAGTGTAACGTTAGCAACATATTTGCTAATGCTGTATGTACAGTCACGTAACACAAATATAACCCTTATACTGTGCAACTGGAGTACTGACAAGTGTATGAAAGTGTAACGTTAGCAACATATTTGCTAATGCTGTATGTACAGTCACGTAATACAAATATAACCCTTATACTGTGCAACTGGAGTACTGACAAGTGTATGAAAGTGTAACGTTAGCAACATATTTGCTAATGCTGTATGTACAGTCACGTAACACAAATATAACCCTTATACTGTGCAACTGGAGTACTGACAAGTGTATGAAAGTGTAACGTTAGCAACATATTTGCTAATGCTGTATGTACAGTCACGTAACACAAACATAACCCTTATACTGTGCAACTGGAGTACTGACAAGTGTATGAAAGTGTAACGTTAGCAACATATTTGCTGATGCTGTATGTACAGTCACGTAACACAAATATAACCCTTATACTGTGCAACTGGAGTACTGACAAGTGTATGAAAGTGTAACGTTAGCAAACATATTTGCTGATGCTGTATGTACAGTCACGTAACACAAATATAACCCTTATACTGTGCAACTGGAGTACTGACAATTGTATGAAAGTGTAACGTTAGCAAGATATTTGCTAATGCTGTATGCACAGTTACGTAACACAAATATAACCCTTATACTGTGCAACTGGAGTACTGACAAGTGTATGAAAGTGTAACGTTAGCAACATATTTGCTAATGCTGTATGTACAGTCACGTAATACAAATATAACCCTTATACTGTGCAACTGGAGTACTGACAAGTGTATGAAAGTGTAACGTTAGCAACATATTTGCTAATGCTGTATGTACAGTCACGTAACACAAATATAACCCTTATACTGTGCAACTGGAGTACTGACAAGTGTATGAAAGTGTAACGTTAGCAACATATTTGCTAATGCTGTATGTAGAGTCACGTAACACAAATACAACACTTATACTGTGCAACTGGAGTACTGACAAGTGTATGAAAGTGTAACGTTAGCAACATATTTGCTGATGCTGTATGTACAGTCACGTAACACAAATATAACCCTTATACTGTGCAACTGGAGTACTGACAAGTGTATGAAAGTGTAACGTTAGCAAGATATTTGCTAATGCTGTATGCACAGTCACGTAACACAAATATAACCCTTATACTGTGCAACTGGCGTACTGACAAGTGTATGAAAGTGTAACGTTAGCAACATATTTGCTGATGCTGTATGTACAGTCACGTAACACAAATATAACCCTTATACTGTGCAACTGGAGTACTGACAAGTGTATGAAAGTGTAACGTTAACAACATATTTGCTAATGCTGTATGTACAGTCACGTAACACAAATATAACCTTTATACTGTGCAACTGGAGTACTGACAAGTGTATGAAAGTGTAACGTTAACAACATATTTGCTAATGCTGTATGTACAGTCACGTAACACAAATATAACCTTTATACTGTGCAACTGGAGTACTGATAAGTGTATGAAAGTGTAACGTTAACAACATATTTGCTAATGCTGTATGTACAGTCACGTAACACAAACATAACCCTTATACTGTGCAACTGGAGTACTGACAAGTGTATGAAAGTGTAACGTTAGCAACATATTTGCTAATGCTGTATGTACAGTCACGTAACACAAATATAACCTTTATACTGTGCAACTGGAGTACTGATAAGTGTATGAAAGTGTAACGTTAACAACATATTTGCTAATGCTGTGTGTACAGTCACGTAACACAAATATAACCCTTATACTGTGCAACTGGAGTACTGACAAGTGTATGAAAGTGTAACGATAGCAACATATTTGCTAATGCTGTATGTACAGTCACGTAACACAAATATAACCCTTATGCTGTGCAACTGGAGTACTGACAAGTGTATGAAAGTGGTGTAACGTTAGCAACATATTTGCTGATGCTGTATGTACAGTCACGTAACACAAATATAACCCTTATACTGTGCAACTGGAGTACTGACAAGTGTATGAAAGTGTAACGCTAGCAACATATTTGCTAATGCTGTATGTACAGTCACGTAACACAAATATAACCTTTATACTGTGCAACTGGAATACTGACAAGTGTATGAAAGTGTAACGTTAGCAACATATTTGCTAATGCTGTATGCACAGTCACGTAACACAAATATAACCCTTATACTGTGCAACTGGAGTACTGACAAGTGTATGAAAGTGTAACGTTAGCAACATATTTGCTGATGCTGTATGTACAGTCACGTAACACAAATATAACCCTTATACTGTGAAACTGGAGTACTGACAAGTGTATGAAAGTGTAACGTTAATAACATATTTGCTAATGCTGTATGTACAGTCACGTAACACAAATATAACCGTTATACTGTGCAACTGGAGTACTGACAAGTGTATGAAAGTGTAACGTTAACAACATATTTGCTAATGCTGTATGTACAGTCACGTAACACAAATATAACCTTTATACTGTGCAACTGGAGTACTGACAAGTGTATGAAAGTGTAACGTTAACAACATATTTGCTAATGCTGTATGTACAGTCACGTAACACAAATATAACCCTTATACTGTGCAACTGGAGTACTGACAAGTGTATGAAAGTGTAACGTTAGCAACATATTTGCTAATGCTGTATGTACAGTCACGTAACACAAATATAACCCTTATACTGTGCAACTGGAGTACTGACAAGTGTATGAAAGTGTAACGTTAGCAACATATTTGCTAATGCTGTATGTACAGTCACGTAACACAAATATAACCCTTATACTGTGCAACTGGAGTACTGACAAGTGTATGAAAGTGTAACGTTAGCAACATATTTGCTAATGCTGTATGTACAGTCACGTAACACAAATATAACCCTTATACTGTGCAACTGGAATACTGACAAGTGTATGAAAGTGTAACGTTAGCAACATATTTGCTAATGCTATATGTACAGTCACGTAACACAAATATAACCCTTGTACTGTGTAACTGGAGTACTGATAAGAATATCACAGGTTTTTAATACGTCGGTGCAGTTTAACAGCCAGGCAATACTTACAAGTAAATTGTTTTCACCAAAAGTTATTGAATTGGTATAACTTATTTCTTCAAAAAAGTCTTTCTTAAAGAAAAAATACCTCTTTTAAAACCTATAAACTACTTAATGATAAAACGAATATCTATCGCAAAAAATGATATTATTGCACATTAATGGACTACATAATTTGACCAATACAATACACTATTTAAACACTAGGTCCCATAACGAATGATGGGGTTCGAAATTAACGCCTGCGGTGTTTTTAATCTGCTCAGGCCAATTTATAGGAACATCATTGACCTCCTACGGTTAGCTATTACTATGAGTACAACATAGATATTATAATTCGTTGTAGCAGTGCTTATTTGCTTCACCCATTGCTCGCCACAGCTTTCTGTTAAAGGATAGGCTCTTAGGTCTACTCCAAGTCCGCATACTCGCACATATTGTGTCATAAAATCTTTGTATTCAGGTTCAGGGTAATTATGAATCGTTAACTGATTTAAAAATACCTACATCGTACAAGACCAATGTTGTACATAACAAATACAGGCAGAAACCTCATTAATCCTCATATTAACAAATGTAAACACGTGGAGCCGGAGTTAGGTTTCACCACATAATACAAGAATCATTACATGCATATACTAGGTAGCAAAAGTATAAACATTTACATATACATGGACGCAAAGGAATCAACACAGTAGAAGATTTTCAGACATATAAAACCAGAAAAAAAATTAAATTTTGAACGTTGAAACACATTTCAAACTCCACATAATTGTTTTAATAGATAATAAAAATTCAAGTCATATAACGTTTAAATGACCTTTAATAACTTACAAAACATACCACAAAAACAGCAGATATACTCTAACAGACAACAGCTACCCAGTGAAACGAGTGTAGTTAATGTAGAGCATCTAATGAGCAAGTAATATAGAAACAAACTTTTAAAGTCGATTCCTACTGAGATCGACGAAAAAAAATAATAGATCTTGATTGGATGAATAAAAACGATGTATTTTAATAACGATTGAAAGTTTTTCCAAAATATATATGTATGTATATATATATATATATATATATATATATATATATATATATATATATATATTGATATTTTACGTTATCCATTGTTTTTCCGTTGCACTGACTTAATGAAGTTAATATATTACTATTGTAAGTAATTTTATCCACCATTAAGTGCAATGATTTTACCTTGTGTGATGAGGCGCCTTTCGGTCACTTGAGCATTATCGAATCACTCCTTAAGGCCGAAAGGCGCCTCATCACACAAAGTAAAATCATTGCACTTATGGTGGATAAAATTACTTACAATAGTAATATATTAACTTCATATATATATATATATATATATATATATATATATATATATATATATATATATATATATATTTATATTTATTTATTTATAAAGAGTGTCTGAGCTAATAGAATAGATTTAAACATGTCACTGGTTTTAGTCAAGAATTTATCTTATAAAAATGAAATAAATTACAATAAGATATTTTAATTCTAACCCTAAACAAAGAAATATTATTTTACATTTTATTTTCATTTTTATTTATTGGCTGAGTAGGGAAGTATAAAAAAATATTTTAACGAAATTGTAAAGATATGATTGGAAAATTATTAACTGTATTGTCTGTATTTATATGGGTACAAAATTATTGTTTACAGGCACAGTTTTAAAGAATTTTTTATTTAGGTTAAATTTCTGTTACATGAAAACCAATTTTGTTTGTTTGTAGTAAAATAGTATTCTCCGTTACTTTCTAAATTACCTAATGTCCTAATAATAATGTGATCGAAAAATTGTGTTATTTAATTTTAAAGTTTTTTTTTAATGTAGTTGAAATGCCTTAAATGAATAGGACTGACAGTATAACAAATATTTGTGTTTATAATTGCTTTGGGATGCGTCGTACAATGTGATCGAACCTCTTAATTACAATAAGGTCTTCGCCTCCGAAGTTAGCAAAGCCAATGAAGTTGTTCTTATCTCACAGTTGTTCTAAACACATATTATACCGCTTAACCGCACTCCCAGGCTCTTGTTTAACACAGTAAATATAAAGTCCCCCTGTGCTTTGAGGAGAAGTGACGTCACTTGGTTACACCGATAAGGGATGACCAGAGAATCCTCTTAGTAGAACGATCCTATACTGAATACTCACTGTATATGCTTTGGTCAAAGGTATACGTAATCACAGAAATAGAATAAAGTATATGATGTAAATATATTTATCATAATAATATAAACAACGTATATATGTATTGACTTAATTTGTAGATGTATTTGGGTTGAATTTAATTTACTGAAGTTAAATCCAAGTAAACATATCAAACTATAGTTTATAAACGTACTGATTATTGTCTTGGCAAACTAAAAACAGGAAAAGCTTCTGCTTGTAACCAGACATTTGTAAAGTATAACTAACCTTGAAAGATGAATAACAACAAACAGTTACTATCAGCTGATTAGTTGTGTTTAAAAGTGACTTTTACAGATGATTATAAACACATTTACTATCAGCTATTGATCCAAGTATATAATAGAGTATAGGCAATGGAGTGTTGCGGGACTATTCAAGGTCAGTAGGGCTATAGAACTTCTAAGTAAAAAATGGCCTACGTATTAACCAGGGACCCAAATGTCCATGTAAAATATCAGCTTAATTGGTCCAGTAGTTTTAACGTTATTAAGTAACTCACACACACACATAAACACACACACGCACTCACTCACACACCATTAGATTTTCATGAAATAGTATAGATTAAAAATGTTCATAAATATCTGTAACACAGACATCTATAACTGTATGAAGCAACTGTGGCGTAATGTTTATTTTTAAATAAATAAAACCTCTATACCACAAGTAACATTTATTTAAACCTTATGTGCATTTCGATTGCCCAGCAATCATCTTCAGAGGTATTTAAAAAATACAACTAACTTTAAACAACATAATACAACTAATATATAGGCATAAACCGGCAACTACTTCGCCACGCCCCTTATTTAAAAAAACTAGTACGACCAATCACGTTGCAGTAAAATCCCCCTCTACAACTTGGTCCGGTCTTCCCACTCTCGTGGTGAAGAGTTACCGTTACAACTATTTTAATTTTACTAAAAAACAACAATATTACTTATTAACAAAGTTATAACTATCTCCTAATTAATGAATATAACTGAGATTTAGGGATAGGCCCTTTATCACAATTTAATAAATTATTTTCATCATATTTGTGAATGTACAAACTTTCAAAACTATTCAAAAGACCTTTTGAATTAACAGTTTTCAATAATTTTAGATCATTTAATTCTAAAGTGTGTTTAGTGTTTAGAATATGTTCTGCAACACTAGATTTTTCAGGTCTTTGAAATTTTATATGGCTAATATGTTCATTAAATCTGGTTAATATTTTCCTTTTCGTTTGGCCAATATAAATTTTACTACATGAATTACAATTTATTTTATAAATCCCAGATTTATCTATCATCTTAATTTTATCTTTTGGGTTACCTAATATATTTTTTAAGCTATTTAAGCTTTTGTAAGCTACTTTTAAATTTACCTGTTTAAAAACTTTATCTAGACCTTTTGTTAAATCCATATCAAATGGTAGGCTAATGAATTGATTTTTAACATTTCCTTTCTGTGTTATTAAGGTAGTAGAATCGTTTCTAAACTTTTTTAATTTTTGTTTCTTCAATATATTATCTATTATTTTAGGATCATAACCATTGAATTTAGCGATCTCTTTAATTCTGGCCAACTCACATTTAAATCTATTTTTATGCAAAGGAATAGTAATTAATCTATTAACCATAGTGTTAAAAGCTGCTAATTTATGGGATTTGCAATGGTTAGAATCTACCGGGATATATCTATCATTATTTGTGTGTTTCCTATATATATCAAATTCAATTTTATTATTATTTCTAAAACATAATACATCAAGAAACGGCAAACATTTATTATGCTCTATTTCAAAAGTAAATTTAATGTTTTTATGTTCATTGTTAATTAATGATAAAAAATCTTCTACGTTAAACTCTTTGGTATTAAAAATTGCGAAAACATCATCTACATATCTAATCCATACTCTAGGAAAATACGGGAGTTTGTTTCTTAATTCCTTTTCAAAATTTTTCATAAAAAGTTCGGCTATGAAAGGTGATAAACTATTCCCCATAGCTGTACCACCTAAAAATTCTTTTAACAAAATTAATGTTTCAGCAACTGGTATGCTTGGGAATAGTGAACAAACGTCAAACGATACAAATATTTCGTCTTCTGTCAGTTCAATATTTTTCAATTTGTTTATAAACTCTCCTGTATTTTTTATTGAACTGGATTCTATAATAAATTTAAAATTTCCAAAAACTTTATTTAACCATTTTGACAAAAGATAAGTTGGTGAGTCGATTCCCGAAACTATCGGTCTCATCAAATTACCTTCTTTGTGTATCTTTGGGAGGCAATATAACCTAGGTATAACTGCATTTGAATCTGCATTTCAGGGGGGGATTTGAGAGGGGGAAGACCGGACCAAGTTGTAGAGGGGGATTTTACTGCAACGTGATTGGTCGTACTAGTTTTTTTAAATAAGGGGCGTGGCGAAGTAGTTGCCGGTTTATGCCTATATATTAGTTGTATTATGTTGTTTAAAGTTAGTTGTATTTTTAAATACCTCCGAAGATGATTGCTGGGCAATCGAAATGTACATAAGGTTTAAATAAATGTTACTTGTGGTTTAGAGGTTTTATTTATTTAAAAACAGAAATCTATATTTGATAGTGTTATGTTTTTGATTACTATCTGTGTTTAGAAAAATCGATTCTTTAGTTTTTCCATTATAAACCCTGTATATGCTGAATGTCTTTGTCGAGCACATGTGTACACATAGTTAGCAAGAGCCGCAATGGTTCGAGCCTAGCCTGCGGTAAAATATTTAGTTTCTGTGTCGGTACTAACTTCTTAACAGTACTTTTTCACTCTACAAGGGCTGCTATATTTACTGTTTTCATTATAAATAAGAACAAATATTATTTGGATGTAAATTTACTTTATTAGAACTTTAAACAATTTTAATAACGAAACTTTGAAACTTCAAAAACTAATTTTTATTCCGAAAGTTAAAATTACTCTTCCCACATATAACTTGAATGAGGTTATGAACTTCTTAATTGTGCTTTGAATGTCAAGGGTATGTAACAGTGGATATAGATTAAAGGCTTGGTATTTCAAAAGTACACCTTGTTACTGTAAAACTAAAAGGCCCATTGAAGATCATTTATACTAAAGATTTGTTTCTAGTTTAAATCAAATTTTAAAATACAGTTGATTTTTGATGGATTTTTATGGCCGATTAGTTGAAGCTTACGACTGTCGCACATTCAGAACAAAAATAAAGCTGTCTATGTTTAAAAAATATGGGAGCCTTATTTTATGAATCACCCGTATAACTAACCTTGAAAGATGAATAACAAAAATCATTTACTATCAGCTGATTAGTTCTGTTTAAAAGTGACTTTTATAGGTGATTACAAACACATTCACCATCAGCTTTAGTATCAGCTGTTGAGCCAAGTATATAATGTAGTATAGATTATTGAGTGTTAAGGGAGTTTTCAAGGCCAGTAGGGCGGTGTTCTGATGGAATTTCAAAATAAAAATATGTCTTTGAGTTAACCAGGGACCCAAAGGCAGGCTGCACTGCTGGTCGCGACGCATGGAACGGTAGTCGTCGCTAACAGTTCATACAGACCCGTTGCGAACTCTACATCGAGTAAAACTCTACATCAAACGTTTTTATTTGGTTATGCTGTGAAAATGATATGAAACTTTTGTAACAGTGTAACTTGGATCGTAGCTTTCGCTCTGAAGAAGATGCCCAGTTCGAAATTAGTAAACAAAAAAAATAATGCGTACATAGTGACTGGAAGCCGGAGTGTTTTGATGGACAGGCAACAAAAAACTATTGCAATTTTAGCTATGTAAATTTACTTGAAGTTTTAATTGTTATTTGTTTTTACATTGAAAGATTTATAAATAAGTGGCCACGAATAGAAAAATGTTATTGTAAATTCACTTTTACGAATATAATCATATTATTGTAAAATAAGTTTACAGCCATTTCCTAATCTTTGTGTCATATATTTTGTATTTTAACAACCAATTTCAAACAATAACTCAAAACATGTGTATCGTTTCTAATATCACATGAAATAAAAACGACCTCTACCTAGTTAGATAAACTTATTTAAATCCTTAATACGATTGAAACTTGAACTCGGCGAATAAAACATTAGCGTGTAATCTTAAACTTGATAATTCGTAAGACGTCAATATTTTGATTTTACTATAATTTCTAATTACAAAAGAAAAAAACATTGGAAAAAGGACTTATTATAACCCAAATAAGTTTTGGAAAAAACTTTAAAAATCTATTGTATAACACAAATAATGAGAAAATCGTTTGAAGGTAATAGAACAATATAGTCATGTTGAAATTACAGTATAAGTAAATTGTTACTCACATAATAACCGCATTTTTCTTTTTTTATTTGGTTCACCTTTGTTTGACCTTTACGGCATGTATATGCCTATACTTAACTCTGACAAAAATAGAATAAAATATCAATTAATTACCTTGTACCTTGTGAATTCCTGAATGTTTGTTCTTTTGTCCGCTTTTACACAGAAACAGCAGTTGTAATGGACTTTATGCTAATTAGGAAAAGCAAGTTTCATTTCATCCACAGATGTAGATTAATCGTACTTAAAGAATCCGTTACGTAACTGTTATTTTTCATCTCGCCACTACCTTTGTTTACTTTTATAACGTCATTCAACAATTATTTCTTAAAGATTATTATAAATATGAAATAAATAAAATTATTCAAAGAGTTTAAGGTTGATGACAGATCACAGACCAATTCATGCTACTACAAATACAATCTACGTTTCGATTTCTATTTAAAAATCCTTTTCAAGAGCTAAAAAAATATGAATCTAATATTAAACCATAGTTTACAGTTTATAGCATTCATAACAATACTTTTAACATAATTAAAATCAAATATATCATTATTCTTAAAACGTATTAAAATATACAAGTCAAATTTCAAGTAAGATTTTGCTTAAAAATAATGTAGACAAATCACAGATACATACTCATACTCTTCTATAGTTATTAATAACACAGGCACCATTTAAATACTAAACAACTAAAATCATTAAAATACATCAAATACCTAGGTAGATTAAAAAATATATACATAAATGTAATTACAATGAAAATATTGGAAAGAACCGCATACCACAAAAATAATCAAAATAACATATAAATACAGATTAAACCCTTAAGTACAATTCGATATTCTAGTTAGTAACTTCTTGTTTTATAGATTGTAATTTTGTAATAAGACCCTCTGATGATGATGGCATGGTCATCGAAATGTACATAAGGGTTTAGTCTTAAGTAACTTGTTTTATTTGTTATTTGTGATTATTTTTGTCGTGTTGGGGCTCTTTCCAATATTTCCATTGTAATATATTGTATCGCTGTGCTCTAGATATTGTATATAAATATTAACTTAACGCTATATTTTCTCTACTAAGGATTTATATGCAGATGGAAAATTATTTAATTATGTTATTTCAATCAATGGATTTCCTCCTTGTTATTTTATATACCACATTTCAGCATATGAAATACCTATATTATCCCATTCAATTTCATGTTCATTATCATCTTTTTTAATATATTCAGAAATAACATTTTTTTAAATCATATTTTATATTATTTTCATGCTTATTCAGTCTCATTATATTGATATATTTATGTTTATAATTTTTGTTATTTATTTAATATGAATAATGAAATATTTTATTTTAATAATGTTAAAAGCATAGTTATGATTGTTTTAAACTTTAAATTATGATTGAATATTAGATTATTAAACATTTAGTTCTTGTAAAGGATTTTCGAATAGAAAATCGATAAGTAGCGTGTATTTGTAAAAGCATGAAGTAGTTTGTGGTCTGTCATAGTTATCTTTCAATAGTTATTATCAGACATGAAATAAAGTTACGTAAAATGAAACTAAAGATATTCATTATTATATATCTTAAAATAATTCTTTATTAATATAAATCTCTATATTGAATACTATATTTAAACGAGATAAAATACCTATTTTTCTTAGTAAAATATATCTAGCTAAATTCCATGATTACATCTTAAGAAAATGTAATTGTATTACATTCCTTTGGAATTTATTTAGTTAACAGTTTCCACTAAGGGTGACTACATATATATTAAATATGTTTGTTTTAAAACTTTTGGGGTAAAACTACAACGCGTAATAATCAACGTATAAAAGCTTTAATATTTATAAAAAGAAGGAGGAAACAGTTGCACGTCATGCAATGAATGTTGAAATACTCGTTCAGATTTTAGATTAAACAAGAATTACAATGAAATATTGCAAACAACCCAAATACCACAACAATAATAAAAAATAACACATAATACAAATTACCTAAGAATCAACCCTTATGTACATTTCGATGACCATTTCAGCAACATCAGAGGGTCATATTACAAAATTACAATAGCAAACAAGACGTTACAGATTAGAGTGACCTATTTTTGTGGTTTTGGGTTGTTTCCAATATTTTCGTTGTACCACTGTGCTCTTGATATTGTATATAAACAAGAACTAGGTAATTATGCTAGCCTTGTTTTAAATTTGAGGCAGGGAGAACACATTTGAGATATTTATTTATTGTTGCACAGTTTGCCATTAAATCTTCTTTTTGGGAATCGCAAAAAGTTTGGGATATATTTTTAATGGAGATATTGTGGATCATAATATTTTAGGTAAATACATTTTGAGGCTACAAAAAGAATGTTTTCCTTATAGAGCTAAAGGTTTTCCTTGCGTATGCTGGCCTAGCAGTCCTTTGCTAAGAGAAATCCCAGATCGTATTTGGATCTTATATTTAAAACAGAATATATTACAGAAATCTTGGTGGCTTATCGCACTGCGAAATTTGTACATACAATTGGAGACAATGGATTCGAAGATGCATCCCCTTGTCAGCTCGGACCGTTTGGTTGGACGCGGTAGGGGTACAAAAACTATATTTAGATGGTTTTATGGAATTCTAAAAATTTAGATATCACAAGATCCATAATAAACCGGAAATAATGATAAACTTTTTAACAATATTTTATAACCACTTTCATTGAGTAAATGAGTTATTATCATGTCTCTTAGAGGACGGAAAACCTAACAACCTGGATAGAAACCCTGAGTACACGGTGAAAGAATTAATGGCCTAAATTGATCCTATTAGAAATAAAACAATGTAACCATGTAGTTAAATGGTTTTTGCCTGTCCAACTCAATGTACGACGTCCACTTCTTTCAATCTTTAACTTGAGGTACTAAATTAATATACACTAGTATATTAGGTTATATATATAATTATTTATTATAATAATTATTTAATAATCATATAAAATATATTAAATGCATACTACTAATATTAAATATAGTCAATATATATTAATTATGTGCACATGGCCTTAAATATGCTAGTATTTTTAGATATTACAAACTTGCCTAAAATAGTACCTAATTCAAATTTATGAGGATGAAAGTTTTTGTAATGCCCATCACTAACCAGTTTCTATAAACAAGGGATACATTCACCGCAACGGGAGTCCTCTTTCACAGTTTAGGTACAAGCTACGTTAAGAATGTGTACAGTGTATAAAACCTTATATTTAAAGGGTATAAATTCCTATGGATTTTGTAAAAGATATTATATTTATATTTTACATGAATGTTTTTTAAATTCATAACAAACACTGTATTAGTTGACGATTTAGTGATTGAATCTGCGAAATTTTAAAAGGGATTAGTGTTAAACACATATACTAAATTTATTTGTTTGTTTTTTTCTTTTTGAATTTTTAAAATGCTCCTAAATGACACTATTCAAATCAAATTTATGTTGCTTTTCATTTTTAAAGAATAAATCGTATTTACTTATAATTATTTACCTATATAAGAGGAAATGAAAAAACATAGGGATGTCTAAAAGTTTATTAACCTAATCACGAAAGTTTATCTACTAAAACTCAGCGCTCTTTATGCAGTACTTCCAAACCATAGAACAGCATAACTCATACTCCAATGCAGCTGTTTTACTGTTAAATTTTTTAACCTGCATCATAAAGTTTTATTTTGTTTAACCTAGTTTTCCGCGAGTAAAGTATCAGCTCAGGATATAAAACATTATTCGAGTTGTACGGGAGGTACCCGGATCGACCACGGGTGCGCTAGCGTCGAACTGCAGTGCTTGGTGTTCAGTCACAGTGATGCTTCATGACGTGAGGGTTGTTTGCTATCTATTACCGACAGATTAGTGATGTGATTGTGTTTTGTTTAGGTACTGTGTTGGAAGAACATTTTATACGGTCAACTGGTGCCGCATAGGTAAGTCCGAGTAAATTATATATGTTTTTATCCGTTACGCTTATATAACGTTTAGTTTATATTCATTTTAATAGTTTTTATATGTAGGTTATAAAACAGTAAAGCGTCTCTTTATATATGTTTACGCCTAAGACAAATTGTTCCTAGAATCTTTAGCACATTTAAATTTAAGGAAATATTTCCTTAGACAAAATAATTGTCTACCTAAATTTTACAGTTTAACCAAACTAAACAACGAATTTTTTGTCTGTATTTCTCACCTCAACTTTTGAACATTTTAACCGTTAAAGGTAGTACAATATATGTGCGTCCCACACATTTAAAAATATCTGTTAGTTTTTTAAGTTATGTAAAATGAAATTAAAACAATACAAAATTTAAAACGATATGTGTTTTCAGATTGAAATTTAAGTTTATCTTAAATCCTTATTAAATTTATCTGGTTAAAAACTTTAAACTCAATCTAAATGTCAAAATGCCAATTTAAATGTATTATTATTTTAGCAAAGGTTAAAGTCAGATAATTCAAACCTGTAACTATATAAGGATAGAAGAAAAGGCGTTTTAAAGTTCTCTCTAAAATAAAATTCAATACATTTTTTATCCTGGAACTATATAAAGTCATTTCAACATTAATAATGTTAGAAAATGTCACCTTAACATTATATAATTTAGGTGAAAAATTCATATTATCAGGAAACGGTAGAATACATGTTGTTATAATAAATGTATTTAAGTTTTAGTCCAATTTGGTAATATAAATAATTGTATACAATATGAACTCAAAGTTTTTAGCAAGAGATAGATAGAGACTGGGATATAATTAGCAAGCAAAATACAAGATATATATAAAAAGAAATTTTTCAATTGTTATTAGAAAATAACAAACTTTTATAGAACACCTAAAACATTTACAAAACTATGTTTGTGTGCAAAACAAAAATCAATCCATCTGAAATGAATATTCAATTTTCTTTATTAAAAAATACTTTTTTCAGTAGTACTCTCATAAAAAAAAGAACTTGTACGAAATATTATTATACTCTTATACCTTGGGTAAATTATTGAAGATAAAGTATTTGTAAAGATAAAATATTTTGTTGCTTAATCTAAGCTTTGCAATATTTCAATATTGGTTAAAAGATATCTTTTATGCAAAAACATTTCTACAAATATGTTGAAACGCCAATGAACATACATTTTACTTTTAAAAGATTCAATATTTATTCAAGAAACTAAAGTTTATACAGGAAATGTATCAAATGCGTGACAAAGATATTTGGTTAATAGGCTGGAATATTTTTCTAAACTAATATAAACGAATTGAATTTATTAAACGTACTTATATAACTTAATATTTAATGTTTACAAAAAATAAGTATTTATTATTTGTAGAATTTAACTAAACTTTAAAGAGCCTAGAGTATATTGATAATCGATGCAAATACTTAAAATTCCTTTATGTTTATACGTGTAACGACTAAATGTACCAAATATTATTATACTGACAATCAATGAAGATATTGTTAAACTTTATTGTGTATATTACGTCACGATAATAGACTCATGTACAAAATATGATTATATTGACAATTAGTGAAGATTTTTGTTATACGTTAGTGTGTTTCTTACGTCACGGCAAAGAATGTCAAGTACAAAAAAATGATTGTATCGACAATCAAAGAAGATTATTATTAAACTTTAATGTCTGTATTGGGTCACGGCAATGGACTTTAAGGGCAATCAGTGTAGATATTTGTTATACATTAGTGTGTATATTAAATGTGTATTAGCAATGGGCTCAAATACAAAATTTGAATATATTGTCAATTAATGAAGATTCATATTAAACTTTATTGTTTATATTGTATCACGACAATGGAATCCAAGTAAGAATATGTGTATATTGACAATCAATGAAGATATTTGATATACGTTAGTGTGTTTCTTACGTCACGGCAAAGAACGTCAAGTACAACAAATGATTCAATTGACAATCAAAAAAGATTATTAATAAACTTTAATGTCTGTATTGGGTCACGGCAATGAACTTCAAGGGCAATCAGTGTAGATATTTGTTATACATTAGTGTGTATCTTAAATGTGCATTAGCAATGGGCTCAAATACAAAATTGGAATATATTGTCAATCAATGAAGATTCACATTAAACTTTATTGTTTCTATTGTATCACGACAATGGACTCCAAGTAAGAATATGTGTATATTGACAATCAATGAAGATATTTGATATGCGTTAGTGTGCATCTTACGTTACGGCAATGGACTCTAAGCACAAAATTTGAATATATTGTCAATCAATGAAGATTCATATTAAACTTTATTGTTTCTATTGTATCACGACAATGGACTCCAAGTAAGAATATGTGTATATTGACAATCAATGAAGATATTTGATATACGTTAGTGTGCATCTTACGTCACGGCAATGGACTCTAAGCACAAAATTTGAATATATTGTCAATCAATGAAGATTCATATTAAACTTTATTGTTTCTATTGTATCACGACAATGGACTCCAAGTAAGAATATGTGTATATTGACAATCAATGAAGATATTTGATGTACGTTAGTGTGCATCTTACGTCACGGCAATGGACTCTAAGCACAAAATTTGAATATATTGACAATCAACGAAGATTCATATTAAACTTTATTGTATCTATTGTATCACGACAATGGACTCCAAGTACGAATATGTGTATATTGACAATCAATGAAGATATTTGATATACGTTAGTGTGTTTCTTACGTCACGGCAAAGAACGTCAAGTACAAAAAAATTATTGTATTGACAATCAAAGGAGATTATTATTAAACTTTAATGTCTGTATTGGGTCACGGCAATGGACTTCAAGGGCAATCAGTGTAGATATTTGTTATACATTAGTGTGTATCTTAAATGTGTATTAGCAATGGGCTCAAATACAAAATTTGAATATATTGACAAACAATGAAGATGCATATTAAACTTTATTGTTTATATTGTATCACGACAATGGAATCCAAGTAAGAATATGTGTATATTGACAATCAATGAAGATATTTGATATGCGTTAGTGTGCATTTTACGTCACGGCAATGGACTCTAAGAACAAAATTTGAATATATTGACAAACAATGAAGATGCATATTAAACTTTATTGTTTATATTGTATCACGACAATGGAATCCAAGTAAGAATATGTGTATATTGACAATCAATGAAGATATTTGATATACGTTAGTGTGTTTCTTACGTCACGGCAAAGAACGTCAAGTACAACAAATGATTCAATTGACAATCAAAAAAGATTATTAATAAACTTTAATGTCTGTATTGGGTCACGGCAATGAACTTCAAGGGCAATCAGTGTAGATATTTGTTATACATTAGTGTGTATCTTAAATGTGCATTAGCAATGGGCTCAAATACAAAATTGGAATATATTGTCAATCAATGAAGATTCACATTAAACTTTATTGTTTCTATTGTATCACGACAATGGACTCCAAGTAAGAATATGTGTATATTGACAATCAATGAAGATATTTGATATGCGTTAGTGTGCATCTTACGTCACGGCAATGGACTCTAAGCACAAAATTTGAATATATTGTCAATCAATGAAGATTCATATTAAACTTTATTGTTTCTATTGTATCACGACAATGGACTCCAAGTAAGAATATGTGTATATTGACAATCAATGAAGATATTTCATATACGTTAGTGTGCATCTTACGTCACGGCAATGGACTCTAAGCACAAAATTTGAATATATTGTCAATCAATGAAGATTCATATTAAACTTTATTGTTTCTATTGTATCACGACAATGGACTCCAAGTAAGAATATGTGTATATTGACAATCAATGAAGATATTTGATGTACGTTAGTGTGCATCTTACGTCACGGCAATGGACTCTAAGCACAAAATTTGAATATATTGACAATCAACGAAGATTCATATTAAACTTTATTGTATCTATTGTATCACGACAATGGACTCCAAGTACGAATATGTGTATATTGACAATCAATGAAGATATTTGATATACGTTAGTGTGTTTCTTACGTCACGGCAAAGAACGTCAAGTACAAAAAAATTATTGTATTGACAATCAAAGGAGATTATTATTAAACTTTAATGTCTGTATTGGGTCACGGCAATGGACTTCAAGGGCAATCAGTGTAGATATTTGTTATACATTAGTGTGTATCTTAAATGAGTATTAGCAATGGGCTCAAATACAAAATTTGAATATATTGACAAACAATGAAGATGCATATTAAACTTTATTGTTTATATTGTATCACGACAATGGAATCCAAGTAAGAATATGTTTATATTGACAATCAATGAAGATATTTGATATGCGTTAGTGTGCATTTTACGTCACGGCAATGGACTCTAAGCACAAAATTTGAATATATTGACAAACAATGAAGATGCATATTAAACTTTATTGTTTATATTGTATCACGACAATGGAATCCAAGTAAGAATATGTGTATATTGACAATCAATGAAGATATTTGATATACGTTAGTGTGTTTCTTACGTCACGGCAAAGAACGTCAAGTACAAAAAAATTATTGTATTGACAATCAAAGGAGATTATTATTAAACTTTAATGTCTGTATTGGGTCACGGCAATGGACTTCAAGGGCAATCAGTGTAGATATTTGTTATACATTAGTGTGTATCTTAAATGTGTATTAGCAATGGGCTCAAATACAAAATTTGAATATATTGTCAATCAATGAAGATGCATATTAAACTTTATTGTTTATATTGTATCACGACAATGGACTCCAAGTAAGAATATGTGTATATTGACAATCAATTTAGAAATTTGATATACGTTAGTGTGTTTCTTACGTCACGGCAAATAACGTCAAGTACAAAAAAATGATTGTATTGACAGTCAAAGAAGATTATTATTAAACTTTAATGTCTGTATTGGGTCACGGCAATGGACTTCAAGGACAATCAGTGTAGATATTTGTTATACATTAGTGTGTATCTTAAATGTGTATTAGCAATGGGCTCAAATACAAAATTTGAATATATTGTCAATTAATGAAGATTCATTTTAAACTTTATTGTTTCTATTGCATCACGACAATGGACTCCAAGTAAGAATATGTGTATATTGACAATCAATGAAGATATTTCATATACGTTAGTGTGCATCTTACGTCACGGCAATGGACTCTAAGCACAAAATTTGAATATATTGTCAATCAATGAAGATTCATATTAAACTTTATTGTTTATATTGTATCACGACAATGGACTCCAAGTAAGAATATGTGTATATTGACAATCAATGAAGATATTTGTTATGCGTTAGTGTCCATCTTACGTCAAGTCAATGGACTCTAAGCACATAATTTGAATATATTGACAATCATTGAAAATTTATATTAGGTTTTATTGTTTATATTGTATCACGACAATGGACTCCAAGTAAGAATCTGTGTATATTGACAATCAATGAAGATTCTTGTTATACGTTCGAGTATATCTTAAGACACGACAATGGACTCCAAGTACAAAATTTGACTATATTAACAATCAATGAAGATTATTATGAAACTTCATATATTTTGTCACGATAATGAACATCGAGAAGAAATTATGAATGTATTGAAAATCAATGAAGATATTTGTTATGCCTTAGTCTATCTTACGACAAAGCAATGAGCTGCAAGTGAAAAATATGATTATATTGATAATTATGAAAATATTTGTTATACGTTAGTGTTTATCTCACGTCT
The DNA here is from genome assembly GCA_036971475.1 of Prosapia bicincta. NCBI lineage: Eukaryota > Metazoa > Arthropoda > Insecta > Hemiptera > Cercopidae > Prosapia > Prosapia bicincta. The sequence continues at coordinate 3,223 of JBAIZL010000399.1, read as the reverse complement.
TGTAAATGGACTCCTGATACAGTATATAATTTTATTGACAATCAATAAAGATATTTATTATACGGTACTGTCTATCTTACGTCATTGTTGTGGACTCCAAGTACAGTAAATGATTATATTGACAATCACTAAAGATATTTGTTAAACACTATTGTGTATCCTATATCACGGCAATGGACTCCAAGTACTATTTAGGTGTTTATTGATAATTAATGAAGATTTTGTTAAACACTATTGTGTATCTTACATCACGGCAATGGACTCCAAGTGCAATTTAGGTTTTTATTGATAACTAATGAATATACTTGTTAAACACTATTGTGTATCCTTCATCACGGCAATGGACTCCAAGTACACTTTAGGTTTTTATTGATAACTAATGAATATACTTGTTAAACACTATTGTGTATCCTTCATCACGGCAATGGACTCCAAGTGCAATTTAGGTTTTTATTGATAACTAATGAATATACTTGTTAAGCACTATTGTGTATCCTACATCACGGCAATGGACACCAAGTACAATTTAGGTTTTTATTGATAACTAATGAATATACTTGTTAAGCACTATTGTGTATCCTACATCACGGCAATGGACTCCAAGTACAATTTATGTTTTTTTTTTGATATTTAATGAATATACTTGTTAAACACTATTGTGTATCCTACATCAAGGCAATGGATTCCAAGTACAATTTAGGTTTTTATTGATAATTAATGAATATACTTGTTAAACACTATTGTGTATCCTACATCACGGCAATGGACTCCAAGAACAATTTAGGTTTTTATTCCTAATTAATGAATATACTTGTTAAACACTATTGTGTATCCTACCTCACGGCAATGGACTCCAAGTACACTTTAGGTTTTTATTGATAATTAATGAATATACTTGTTAAACACTATTGTGTATCCTACATCACGGCAATGGACTCCAAGTACAATTTAGGTTTTTATTGATAATTTAAGAATATACTTGTTAAACACTATTGTGTATCCTATATAACGGCAATGGACTCCAAGTACAATTTAGGTTTTTATTGATAACTAATGAATATACTTGTTAAACACTATTGTGTATCTTTGGTCACTTCAATGTACTCCAAGTAAAAAGTATTAATTTGTTGATAATTAATGAATACACTTTCTAAACACAACGACACTGGACTCCCTACAAATTATGAATCTTTAAAATAAATATTGCTGTTATCTTATTTATTTAGAATTGATATATATAAGGTAGTGAAATTGGAATTTAAAAAAGGATTTAATCGTTTCATGTTTGTTTTGCAGAAGAATACCCAACTCGTAATGTTTAAAACACTTTTCTGCATACTTTTACCAAAAAATTATTATTTTAAAACATTTATAATTCTTTTCACTTTAATTTGATATATAACTGAATCATCACTAACGCTGCCCAACACAACTCTAAAAAAGTAGCATAATTTTAAATTGTTTTTTTAGTGTTATTAATTTATTATAAATTTGCAATGAATAAATTACTTAAATATTAAATATACACTCATGTAGGTAGGTCTGAGAAAATAAAATATTTCGAGATATGGAAAATTTTGTTTGAAAATATATAAAAATCTGTAAATAAACAGCTTTTGATGGCAATCCAGATATGTCATTTCATAGCAGTTAGTGGACAGGGAATATAAATTGGCCTATGCCATACGTTCCGTGACGTGTGCTAAAGCACACATTTTCCCCATCAAGCACAGTGCGCACTACAACTGTTAAGCTTTACACTCCAAAAAAGCGGACTTTGATAATATAATATTTTATCACAAGACTTAGCTTGTAGCAGTAAAATGTATTAATGCACACTATGATATTTTCACTATTTAGTCGTTTTCAAGTTCTGCTCTAAAGAGACCCAATTTAATCAGATATTTAAAGAGACACTAAAATACACTTTACGAAACTGGTGATGAACTTGTCTGAATTAAAATGGTAACTGGCTCAAAGAGTTCTTATACATAAATTTTTATCAAATTTTATCTGCTATGATTGCAACGTGGTAATGCTTTCTTTATACGACAGATTGGCATACACTCGTAGAGGAATATTGAGGTTGTGTTTTGTTGGAATTGATAGATCAAGTAAGAAGTAGTTCAAATTTGCAATATATAACGTTAAAAATATAAGCGATTAACGTTTTTCAAATTCTAGATTTTCAAGTTTAAACTTCAATGAAATAGAGTACGAAAATTATAAGTTTTATAATTCTATATCTGATTTTTCAAGGTATTCAAAAGATATTTAAATGGGTGGTTCAACCCCAAAAGAACCAACGCTGATTTACAGTAAACGAAGAACTCGAATGAGGCAATTTTGTATCGATACTAGAATTGGGGTGGAAATTATTACAACAGTAGTGTTATACATAGAACAATAGGGCACTTCTTATTAGCTGTGTGACAATCAAAATCTGTGTGCTAAATCTTCAACTGTTTAGTTTTGTCATTACCAGACAACGTTATCTTTATGTATAGGCATATAATACAGTTGCAGAATATAACTTCTGCTTTTAGAGTTGTGTAGTGATCTCCATAGCCTGATTTGGCCTGATTTGGCCTTTAAACATAATGTTTTCATCGAATCTTTTGTTGATCTTTTATGGTTAAAACGACATGCACTCAAATGTATTAAAAATTATCTAAACCTGGCTTATGATAGCATTTACTTTTAACATTAACAAATCCACCCGTTTTGGGAAATCCCTTGTTTAATATTTGTAGACTTTCTCGGTTTAATAGCTTAGTTCAAGTTTGAGATGTTTTATTCTATTTTTCTGTTCTTTTACGAGAAAACCCATATGCGTTCTAGGGCATATAAAAGTATTAAAAATCTGGCTTGTGATAACAATTATTGTAACGTTTATGAAAGCGGATATTTTGGGAAATCGCTTGTCCAATATTTGTAAACTTTCTCTGTTTAATAGCTCAACATATGTGGATAAAATTCAGTTATATATATATATATATATATATATATATATATATATATATATATATATCGCAATATCTATTCTTGTGTATTAATAAAGAACATAAGTCAAAATACAAATACAAGAATTATAATTGAATTTACAATTCAAAGCTTTTCGTTGGCCAACAGTACCAACATCATCAGGAATATTAAACAACCTATTCCTGATGTTGTTTAAAATACCTGATGATGTTGGTACTGTTGGCCAACGAAAAGCTTT
>JBAIZL010000398.1:1797500-1823972 GCA_036971475.1 Prosapia bicincta | reverse complement strand
AATGTAATACTGTATTACTGTTTAAAATCATGGAAAATATTCTATACGAGAGTCTGTAATATTTTGGCAAACTCCGGCCTTATACAACTGAACAGAAAAACGTTAAATAAAAAACAAGAAAAGTATTTTTAAGTTTTATTCTATATATTTAATTAGTGGCGTCTTGAAACGTTACGGAGAACGGGTGGATTTTTCTATTGAACCGCATTGTCCGCACTGACATAGCCTGATTTATTCACTGCCAAACCTATTTACCCAGTGATTTGTAACATACTAAATCACCAGGGACACCTCCTACTGACCAATCGCTCAGGCGTTCACGTTTTAAAGGACATATTCCATCGCTGATGAAAATATGGATCTTAGGTTATTCAGAACTTATTCATTCATACGTCTAGTAGTGATTCAATAAAACTTGATAAATTAAAAAAAACCTTAATTTAAATAAATGAAACCTCTATTCCACGAATGATTTTTTCTTTTATTTAAAACCTAATGTGGATTGCAATTGCACAGTAACCATCTTCAGAGCTAATTTACAGTAAAAATACTTTAAAAATATCTTTAAAAAAATTAAAATATTATAGGTATTTTTATTGTAAATTACCTCTGAGGATGTATGCTATGCAATTGAAATCCACATAAGGTTTTAAATAAAAGGACAAGTAATTTGTGGATATAGCGGTTTTATTTGTTTAAATTAAACACTACGCCACAGCTGTTTTATACAGTTATAATAAGACTTCGTTTAAACTAGTTTTTTACACAGTAAATCATTGACGCTTATATAATTAAAATTTATTATTTAAGCGTAATTTATTTAAGGAGAGAGACACGCAGAGAGAAAAAGAGAGAGAGCACGTGCGAAATAGTCAGACAGACAGAATTTTAAGAAAAAATAATTAGTATATAATGTACATTTTTTCATTCCTATTTTTTTCACATAACTTTTTAAAGTTGAAGCTTCTATAGCAACGCCTACAAAAACGTATTGTTATACATAAACATACAATTTCTCGTCAGTATAAATTCCGTCAAGTTTAGTGACCTAAAAGTGAATTAAATGATACTATATGATTTCATAGAACAACTGATTTTATGTTGTACGTCATGGTGTAAAACCTTTTTCAACACATAGGTTATAATATATTGTATATTTTAAAACATTTTCAAAAACATTTTTGATCATTTAATGATTATATATAAGGTTTATATAGGTTTTGATAATTCGCAATACAAATAGTTAAACATAAAGGTAACAATAGGTTATGTATTTTTACAAAATTATATGTATTTGGAAATATTTCAAATTATTACATAAAAGCTGTGATGATAGATATTGATATAGTAGTGATAGAGACTGATGATGACAGTAATAGATATTGTAATTGAAGACAATATTTTTGAAAGGTCATAAGTTTTTGTGTTAAACCCGATATTATAATGTCTGTTAACTGTGGTTGCACCTTATGAGTTTCATCAATAAGTAACGTGGGACACAGATGAGGGTATTTTATACATTGAAGGCAGTGAAATTTAACGTTAATAAAAGCTACAGATTCACTTACTTATTAAATAATTGCTCCCTATTTTGGTTAAAATTCTATAAGTAAATTTAAATACTCTTTGAAAATGCTGAGTGTTATAATTCAGTCACGTAAATGCAAAAAAAGTTGTGATGAATTGTTTGTGAAGAAAACCTTTTGGTCACAAAAGGTTATACTTGAAATTTGAGAAAAGTGTGTTTCTAAAAACATTTATATAAGAAAAATAATAAACTAATAGTAAATATAAAATTGAAAAGGTTTATTTTGTTTAATAGACAAATAATCTGAAAGAGGATTTTTATTTCGGTTAAAAAGACATAAATTCGTCAAGGTTTAAAGTAAATCATTTGACCTAATCATGCAGAGTAAAAATTATTTATATAATTATTACCAGCGAAAATAAACCATAAAACTATATTCTGTAATTTTATGTAATAATGTTCCTTTTATGAAAAAAGGTAAAATATTTGTTTTTTCAGTCCCTACTATTAGTTCTCTAAACATTTTGTTCCAATTTTCAATCGTTAATTTAATACTTTTTATTTATGCAAGTTCATATGCAAAATTTTGTTACTAATTTTAGCGGATGACATTTGATTTTAATACATTGTTTTTAAATTATTATTTATTCATAAATCTTAAATAAATAATTTTAATTTTTTGGGATAAAAGCCTTTCTAAAAAGGGAGAAGGTATGCAGTTATTCGTCAAATATTGTGTATGAAAATAAGTTATAACATATGACTTCATAAAACATCTGATTTTTATATTATAGGTTATGTTGTAGAACAGCTGTTTTAAAACATAGGTTATGTTAGTTTATTATTATTAGTTGTAATTATTTATTAAAATTAACTAAAACAACAGTTTTTTTTTTGTTGACCAGTTTCATCTCTTTAACATATAACATCAAACCTTTTATACGTTTAATTTAAATTTCGCTAATGTAAGTTGACAGATAAATTGACGCTACTTATATAAGCCTCTCTTATATATTTTATCTACAGCATTATTAGATATGGGCAAAATTTTAATAATTACATTAGGACAGTAATTTTATTTTATAAAATATCTGGACAAAGGTTTTTCAAAAGAGGCAAGCTGTGGAATATAGTTATTCGTCCCATTTTACTAAAGTGATAACATATGATTTCTAAAACAGTTGATTTTATGATATAGATGTGGTAGAATAGCAGTTTTAACGCATAGGTTATGTTTTTTTTATTTATATAATTGTAATTATTTAATAAAAAGTAACTAAAATAATTATTTCTTAATTGACCTAAGTAGGAATTAACTTTAAAAACGTTTTTAATATTCTTCTTATTGTACAGCAGTGAACAGTGATCTGAATGTGCTCTTATTTTACTGTCTTTTGAAATAGGTTTAAATAATTTTATTTACTCTGTTAAGTTACAGGAGTAGTTGATATATCAATGAAATATTTATTTAAATAATAGAGTATATAAGTGAGTCACATGCTAGTCAGATCAATCTATAAAATAACAAATTTTACTCCTTAACGACAGACATACAGGCATTCACACATAAACGTACGTTGATTAATATATCAAAATCGAAAAATATTGACGATTTCGTCAATTTTATAGTAACTACGTTTTGCGATTATTACTTGCTATGTTAATGCTTAATAAATGCAAGTATTTTTTCATTCAATGATGTCATAAAGTCTACTTGTAGAGTTTTTATATGATTGTTAATAATTAATGGAGGAGTGCACATTGTGACGATATTGTGATACAGAAAGTGGAAAGTTAGCGTAAATTAAGAAGGCGTTGTAAGGAAGCCTTAATGAGGGCAACGCAAAGGTCTGTTCAGGACTGCTGCGACTTACTAAGACTTTCATAACGAGCATCTCAGAGTTTCCCATTTTACTTTATGCCACCGTCAAAGGGAGAGTACTTAATCCATTCTTCCTTATCGGAATAAATCTCGTACTTTATACCTCTATTAGGGTCTAATTAAATAATAATTTTGTTGTCACTGGTTTGAAACTATTACTAGGGACTCGTAGCAGTATTTGCTACTTCCTATTTATTAAGACAAAATAAAATTAAATACTCAATGTTAAATACTTTTTAATAGTTTAAATATTATATTAATAATGTCATTTAAATACCAATACATTTTATGCTACTCTCGACATTTCAATTAAACAAAACCATAAAAATAAAAAAATATATATATATATATATATATATATATATATATATATATATATATATATATATATATTAATCACCATCCTGCATATAAGTATCACTTATTACTGTAATGATATTTCCATTGGAAAATCATTGGATCTATCAAGGCCAGTGGAGCAAAGCCCAGGAAATGTTAAACATGTCTGATACTTTCCCCACTAACTAAATTTATATAAGTAAACGTAGCAGAGTTTGAAGCACATCAATAACTCTTCTGTAGCTATTTATAAAATCCCTCTGAAAAATTATAAGCACAAGAAATATATACAACTCACAATTATAAAACGTTATTGTGGATATGTCACAATCATCAGTAATTCTATTACAAAAATATAACTTTAATTATCGAAAAAACTTCTATTTAGATTTTTAAAAATTAAACCTTAATGTTTGTGATAGAATACCTGATGATGACAAATTGCTAATGAAACTTTTGAGAATAAAGTTTTATAATTGTTAGTTGTATATATTTCTTATGATAATAACCTTAACTCACAAGCCAGCTAGAATACTGTTTATAATGAATTGTTTAAGAGGATTTTGTACAATGCAGTTTAAGGGGATGTAGCGTGAAGTACACGTACTAACCGTTATGTGTTTGTAATAACTAATATATTAACCATTATGTTTTATTTTTAGGAATTTAAAAAGTGTTTATGGTGTAATCTCTTAGAATAAATTATTCTACACTTAGTATCCGAAATAACACACAATAAGCAGAAAGTACACACAATAATAATACTTTCTACTCAGTCTAAAAGCAGGTGAGACGAGTTGTTCTTCTTAAAGTCAGAACGGTGCGTGGATGTTCTAAAAGGGAGAAAGGAATTGATTGCAAGATGTGATTGCAAGAGTTTGCTGGATTGCTATCGAGACAGATTGCGCACGATTTATGGATTGCAAGAAGATGAAATTTATATTTTATTCCAAACTTATTGGATACGCAATAAATGCGAGTACAAACTTCAAGTTGCATGAAAAGCAGTGTAGATTGGAGCAAGAATTTTATTATTTTTACTTAAACTCTTGCCACTAAAAATATAATCAACTAATATTTGTCGATACTAAAATTATAGTTATTAGCTTTTAAACAAAAAATAATATATAAAATATAATATACTTTACTATAAGTATGTAACAATTCAAGTGATTTTTTTGCGTTTTCAAGTTTTCCCAGATACTCATATGTTTACATCTATAGTTTCTTTGATTCTTTTATTGTAATTTTGTTTTAAGAATAAGTATGTTTGCGTACATTAAGTTTAATAATAATGCGATTTCAATGCCATTCAATAGGTTTTCAATGTAAAACTACCTATGAATGTATTCCTTTATATTTGCGAAGCGTATGAGCGAATGACATGTATGGACTCTCGACAGGTAGTTCACTTGGGGAAATGAGATGTCAGCTGTAGGTGGACGAAATGTAACACTCAGAAAATTGGTTCCTGATAGACGCCATTGTTTAAACATATTTGTGTAGGCTCAAACAACAATCTATATGTAGAAAGAGATTGATAGATAGATAGAGATAGATAGATAGATAGATAGAGATAGCTAGATAGATAGATAGAGATAGATAGATAGATAGATAGATAGAGAGAGAGAGAGAGAGAGAGAGAGAGAGAGAGAGAGAGCCCGATAGAGAGACAGACAGATCCCGAGAGAGAGAGAGAGAGAGAGGGGGAGAGAGGGGAGGGAGGGGGGAGGGAGGAGGAGGGAGAGTGGGAGGGAGGGGAGGGAGGGAGAGGGGAGGGAGGGGGAGGGAGGGAGAGGGGAGGGGGAGGGAGGGAGAGGAAGGGAGAGGGGAGGGAGGGAGAGAGAGATAGACAGACAGACGGACAGCCAGACAGACCGACAAACAGACAGAGAGAGAAAAGAGAGAGAAAGAGAGAGATATCCCACATCTATGTATGTTTCCTGTGCGGATGGACTTATATTTTACTAGGAGAAAATAGCACACAGGAACTGTTTTTACTTTAGATTTCGTATAAAAACTTCAAAGAGAATTCTGCTAAATAATTAAAACATTTTTATGATTTAAATAGATTGTAATTTTGCATGAGTGTTCTAGGATCGAGAACTCGGCGTAAGAAAACATGTACCTGTGTGTTATTATACTCAAGACATCACGGGAGTGTGTTGTGTTATACTGAAGGCAGGTCTTCACGAAATCCAGTAAGATATGATTAGGATTTTAAGATTTTACTTGATTCTTTTCCACATGAACCTAAATGTTCACGAAAATAAAATCCTATATAACAACAACCCATACAGTCATAGATAGCCCCATTGAAATAATCTCTATGAATAGTGGTCAGTGATGCAAAACATTCAAATAGTGACGGTGTCTCTAGGCCAACGTCATGAGTCAAGCACCTGCCATATTTCGGACGATATACTCACGCAATATGGTTTGATCAGTTTCCACCCAGGTACTTTCTAGCTACTTTATATCCCTTCACCTTTATATATACAGTACACTTTATTTATTCAATGCACCCATCGTATGTGGAAGTGTTTAGCAAGAAAATGAAGTAAAATACATAGAACACTTATAATCTTCAGATTACTTATATAATGCAACTTTGGGGTGTATTACAAAGGAAAACTGAAACAATATTGAAGTTATAAAAGCGCACCCATCGTATGTGGAAGTGTTTAGCAACAAAATGAAGTAAAATACATAAAACACTTATAATCTTCAGATTACTTATATAATGCAACTTTGGGGTGTATTACTAAGGAAAACTGAAACAATATTGAAGTTATAAAAGCGCACCCATCGTATGTGGAAGTGTTTAGCAACAAAATGAAGTAAAATACATAAAACACTTACAATCTTCAGATTACTTATATAATGCAACTTTGGGGTGTATTACTAAGGAAAACTGAAACAATATTGAAGTTATAAAAGCGCACCCATCGTATGTGGAAGTGTTTAGCAACAAAATGAAGTAAAATACATAAAACACTTATAATCTTCAGATTACTTATATAATGCAACTTTGGGGTGTATTACTAAGGAAAACTGAAACAATATTGAAGTTATAAAAGCGCGGATGATAATTTAGTTCTGAGATTTCATATTTATTATTCATGTAATTAATTGACTTTTTATTCATGAATAGAATTAAAACTTAAAATATCACAATAAAAAACTGTTTTTCCACAGTTGTGTGAAACTTAACACCGAAATAGCTCTTAGTGAAGATTTGAGTTTGGAATTGAAAGGTAGTGAATTCTTTTAAAGCTTGTTCAGATTTTACTTGTTTTATACTCAGTAATAAGTGACTCTTATAAATTACTAGGTGGTCCGGTGAACTTAGGACATCCTAAAATTCAATGAATGGCGTGTTAAAATTAGCTAAACTTAATTTGATATTTTATTAACATAATAATAACTGTACAGAAATGGCTTTGAAATGTATGTGTAAATAATTTAAATTTGTTGAGTGTTGCTTAGCAACCAAATTTTGAATGAATTTAATGTATTGTATTAAGATCAAATATGATAGAAAATCATATATTATAATATTTTGTCATTTAAAATTTACACATTTAAAAAAATGGTTACGTCGTCTGGAAGATGTTTTGCTAAACACCTAGTACAGTTTTCTAGGTTATTATTTTTTTTTGCTGAAATTAATTTGTTGACGAGGATCACGTCCCCCTGTGCCCCCTAGCTTCGGCCTTTAGACTTACTATGGCAGAAACCTTCCCAGGAATATACTCAACAATTTCGCAAAGTTTCTGGTTTAGTAACGCACAAGGCTCATACGTACACACACACACACACACACACACACACACACACACACACACACACACACACACAAACAACCTTATATATATATATATATATATATATATATATATAGATACCAACATATTATTTACCGACATTACCTTAAATATATCGACACAGAAGAGACTACCAATAACACTGGCGATCATACATACCAGTATATATCTGAATCCCCACAGTAAAAATATAATTTGTAATTTTCATATTATTCTTTGAATTTGTTGAACCTAAAAAGGACTTTTTCAAAGCATTTGCAGAGATTCACAGACTTATGTAAGCCGATTACAATTTAGATCAAGTCCTGAATAGAAGGGGGTAGAGAGAAGTAGGACCGAGGAGGTTGTAAATCTCACCAGGTTATAAATCTGCAAGGTTATAGATCTGTTCTGAGGAAACAATGGCATTCTGCTAGACTGTTTGACAAGAGGTGAATTATTTTATATAATGAAACAAGTTCAACTTTAGATACCCGTTTAATCTGACATTCCTTTGGCCTTGATATGTGAATTTTATCTGTGCACTAAATTAATATGTTTTTATACCATATAAAAACATTTATATACATTAACGTTGTTATAAGAAAAGTTTAAAATATTAGAGAAACACTACCTACTCTCCGATGAGAGAGATGTCTACCTCCCAATTTACACTCTTACAACTTTTTTTTATATCTCATAATAAAACCCTTCAATTTAGCCTAAATAAATAACTGTAAATTGCAAAATTTAAATATTATTTTAATGTCTAACGCTTAGATTTATTTAATGTGTTCGTAATGTGCTATTGAGGATCGTTGTAAACTTAACCATCGCTTCAGAATATTTCCTTTAATTTTAGCGGTGAAGTGTAATTCAACCACGTTAAAGATTTTGTTTAATATTATTATTGGACATTTATTTTAATGAAAAGATTCCCATGGTAATTTTTGTACTTACATTTGTTGTAATCATTTTAAATATAGCTATAAAACAGTGTACATATCACGCCGCTGTTTACGTAAATGTAGTGGATATAGCTTAGGTAAGCATGAATACAGCACTAGCTATGTTTCAAGTGAAACTAGGTCTCAGGTCTGTACATGGTCCTGTCTACGGCGAATTCATGCTAGGGACTAGAAACATAAAATATAACCCAATTTTAGAAGTATATTACGCTATCAAATCTGTTCCGTTGTTAGATTCAGAATAATTTTAATTGAATATCTACGATTAAATATTTTCTTACATAAACACAAGAGAGCTACCGTTAAAACTTGTAACCCAAATTTAAACAAATTGAGAACAATCAACCAATTTGTCCTTTAAAAACTAATGGTAAAAGCAAAGATGCCATTATATTTTGGTATATATGTTGTAATATCAAAGTTATAATATCAGTAACAACAGATTTTAAAATGAGCAGATTGTTTCATAATTACCATTCTTATGCATTGTTTTTTCAATACATTTTGAGTTTTGCTCCGTCATACTGGAGTTAATTCTTGTGTAACGCAATGGAACGATATATAAATATGCATTAACGTTATACGTCACACAAACCTACGGCGTTTCCCCCGCAATCTTTTCCGCTAAGGTTTCTTCTCGCCTTAACGCATCAACGAAAACCACAGGGAAAAAACAAATTTACTTTCCATTACATCTGTATGTTGTCAAAAGGGAATAATATGTCTGAGTTGGCCTATTAGCGTAAATATGCACTGGATTATAAAACACACGAAAACAACAAAGATAAATAGGGTATTATTGTAACTAGAAACAATAGAAACCTGTAGTTGCTTTAGCAACCTATTGTATGTTAATAAATTTCTACCAATCAGCAGTGCTTGCTCCTTTTATTAATAAAGTTATATAAAGATTCGGCGTATGGTGTTCGTTAGTAGTATTCTTAGACACACAAGCGATGACGCCAACTTTTCCTTCTGCAATAAGAATATATATTGAAGCTAAATAATAAATTCATCACTTTAGGTCTCGTTTTAGACATTATAGAATTGGAAACTACTAAAAATATGTTGTGTTTACTTTAAAAATTTAACGATTTTAAAAGATAAATATTCTCATATTGTGGGAAAATAAGGTCAGTACATCCACAAATAAATTTTGAGACGCTATAGATTACTTAAAATGTTTTAAAAGGATCATAAAAACTAGGTTTCTATATTTTGGAAGATTTATTAGACACTTCTATTGAAAATCATTAAAGTAATAAATTGATTACAATATTTAAGGGATCATTTTTCTCAATTCCTTCTATTAGCTCTCACACTTCTCATATACACAAGCCTGCATGTAGGTCAAATTATCAATAGTTGATAAAATAAGTTTTAATCATCCACTCAAGTTTAAATACATTTTTAAATCTTATATTGCATGACACTTGATGTTAATATAGTTTTTTTTTCAAATAATAATTTAATAATTAAATTTAATTAATTAATTTTTATAATTATTTTCCTATTTAATATTGTGATTCTGTCATATATGTATGAATATTTATGATAATTGTAATTATAATACAAAATAACTAAAACATTATTTTTCTTTGTTGACCTAGTTAGAAATACCTCATTTTTTATGTATATTAATTTTTTGAATACATTTTGCCTAAATGCTTAAATATTCTACTTATATGTAAATATACCTTTATATGTTTTGAAAGAAACATTAAAATTAAGTTATTTTTGTATAAGAAGAGATAGGTGCTAGTTCATTCAACAATTATGGAGATAAAATCTTTCATGGAAAATAATTAAAAAATTGTTTAATTACTGATTAATTAATCACTTAAACAATAGTTTATGACTATCCGAACTTAAAAGTTTAAAATTTAAAGTTCGGATTGTCAAAACTATTGTTTAAGTGAATAATTAAGATTCACGAACGTAATGGACTACAAATTTAAGTACTTATGAATATTATTATTATTGTGTTAATAAACAGTATACTTACAGAAATTACTATAATTATAATTTAACTTTATTATTATATTTATAATTATAGATTAAATAGTAATTATATTAATATAAGGAGTATTTTATTTGTTTAATAATATAACCTATTGTTGCTATAAATAAGAAAGAAAGCTAACGTAAGATATGTGTTGGACAGACCGTCTGTAGGATTTTATATTTAGCACCAAAAACGCCGATAGCTGAGAAAGTGTTACGTAGACGGACTAAATTGTATAACTTTCAAAGCGTCGTTTAGCGTTGTTATTTATAGAAGGGTGGTGAGTTGGTTATAAATCCTGGAAGATAGTGGGCATTTTATAAAAGTGTCTTCAAAAACTTCCACTTGGAGCCAACAGCTGCTCTCAGAGATATAAAACTAAGGGGAATGTATTATATATACGCCTTGTGCTTGATATATATTTGGACATATTTAAGGACCAAATCAATAAAAACACCTATTTATAAACATGAAAAACCTGAACTTAACGTTTCAAATAGCATTTTATCAGATCGCGTAATAAAAGCTATTATTTTTTAAACCTCCAATTATATTTCAATAAAAAATACATTTTAAATAGATCACAGCCTCAAATAACAAAAAAAACTTATATACTATCCAAAAATAAATTATCTACTCATTATAAAATCATCCTTAATTGCAACAAAATTTAAACTACAATCTATGTAACGGAAAAATTAATATTTTTAGGAAATAATATATTCTCTGCGAAATGAAATAAAAACAACAAAAAGTTGACAGCTCAAATATTTTGATGCAGAGAATGTTTTCAGATTTCCCTGAAGTTGTGACAACTTGACGGAATATATTGGAAGGAACAGTTTTGTTGGATTGATCTCCAATCCGGTTGCGACCCTGAATGAGCAAGCATTCTTTTTCCTTGCGTTATGATTGCCTACACCGTTCCTAGAGACTAAACGTCAAGTGAACAAATGTTGCTACGATCATTTTATCATTTTACATAACTTCCTTGTAATAAGCAACGTGGTTTTATTTCAAAATGTTTTTGTGAATAGAAAATATCTAACTATGAGGCTAAACATTAGCATAGTAATTAGAATGTAAATTTATTAAAACACAAACATTGCGCTTCGATGATTATATTCAACATCAGATTATATGTAGCTGAAATTATTCCTCCATTATAAAATCCAAGAATTAATAACACATTTTACTTAACGAAAATATTACAAACATTTCCGTGTATACATAATACAGTTTATTGTATGCGTATAAAAGGTTTTAAAATGAAAAATTAATTATTTTAAAAATAATAAATTACCCTAAAAAATGAAGTGAGTTTTGAAAGTAACTGTTTTTTACTATCACCATTATTAAAAGCCTCCATTCCTTGTAAAAATGAATACATTTGTTTCAAGATTTCATGATTAAACATGAGTAGTCATTTTTACTTGGTGTTCTAACGTTAGTTCCTGTTTAATTAAATAAGTCCTGATGTTTTTACACGAAGACGCTCGCGTACACGTGAACGCGCGCGCGCACACACACACACACACACACTCACACACTCACACTCATATATAGATAAGAACATTTATAAAATAATATTTTGTATGTTCTTGTTGCAGAATTGTTTGTAGTTTATTAAATTAATATTTATTGATATATTTACAAGAAAACATCATCATAATTAAATATATATATAAATATAGTTTTGTATTAGGCATTGGCTATGAAAGCGACTTATGATAATATCTTTCATATTATATGAAGAATTTGATAGGAAAACTGCGGCCGATTTTTAAATAATATTACTAAAGAAATGTAGATTTAGTATTAGTTGAAACGATGCAGAGGTTAATATTCAAGATAATAAAGAAATAAAGAACAGATATTAAAATGAAAACAGATGAAAATAGATCAAATTCAAACACACGTTTTACTGTATATATAATTATAAAATAGCAAATATCCTGAATAGAAATATTTGCAATAATATGTTTTACATTACGAAAACTATAACAGTTTAATTATAACCTCGCCCTAGTTTAGTAATACGTATTAATTTTGGCGATGATGCCACCTTCCTCAGTGTTAACGGTTTTAACATTTGACTTTGTAAAGTTGGTATCACCAGCTAAGTTCTATTTTTATGACATACTATGTATTACAATGGTATCGTTTATATAACCTAATTACGATAAAATACATCATACACGACAATACGTGTATTTGTATTACAAAACATTGTTAACATCAACAATGCTGCCTTTGCCGTAAAGAACAGTTTTCCAATAACTGAGAGCGCATAAATAAAAGCGAGATAAGATATGTGAAACGCATCTATTTCCGCACAAAGGATTCTAATTTATACTTTAGGCTCAATAACAAAAGTCGATTTATTTTAAATAAATCTCATTTTTGAATCTGGAAGGGAAAACGAATTTTTTGGTTTACAAAGATATCCACCAACGAAACTAAACCTTCCATTGTACCCGTTTTGCAGATTTTATATCTAAAGGATGCTGTAAATCTAATATATCCTAATATATCAAATGTAAATATATATATATATATATATATATACTATATATAAAAAAATAGAATATAAAAAGAGCTGTAATAGTATATTTACAACTAACATCGTCGAAGCAATAACACAATAAATATAATACAATGAATAATAAATGTAGTGTAGTAATGTACACCTGTGGAGAGAAAGTTTGACAAATATTTTTGCAACTACTATCATAAGGCTAGAATATCATCCTTGTTGAGCAAATTTTACAAATACATTTCATGTAAAATAGAATAGGTATTTACGAACCTGACCGGAAATCACACTTGACTGGAAATAAATAAGAATTTATTATAAAATAAATAAAACAAAGTTCCCAATTTCCGCTAACCAATTTTTCTTTTAAATATAAATGACCTTAGTTTCAACGTGGTGAAAAAGATCATAGTTTGACTTGTTTAAAAATTTAGAAATAAAAACGTATACAAATTCTAGTTTATTGGATAATTAAATTTTAATTCATCACCATTATTGAATTTTTGTTTCAGTATGGATTCTACGTAGTATGGATTGCCTTTATATAAATCGATGTAATCACATTTAAGATAAATAAAATTATTATTTTAATTTTATGGAGTGTTGTTATATTAAAATATAAATGTGAGATTTTTCATAACTTGAGTTTTGTTGTGTTATAATTGTGTATGTTAGTCACTTATACGATCTAACGAAGAAACGGTATTTTCTAAACAGCTGACATGTTTTTTTTTTTAAATAAAAGTTAAATAGTGATATTTGGAAGAATGATTTATTTTATCACTATACAATGAATTTTCCCCAAGTAGAGGATAAAATTATTAATTTTTTTTAATATTAGAAAGGATAACGAGAGAACGCGATGAAATTTATTTTCAATATGGATGTTACATTTTGAGTCTGGAAATTACGTATCCACAACACTGAACTCGACGGAAGAAACATATCGTAACCTGATCATAGTTACAAATTACACTGTATTCTATCAAACAAGAAGTATAAACGCGTTTGTTTTATAGTCAATTCCCACTCAGGTCAACAAAGATAAATTTTATTTTATATCCGTTTTAATAAATAATTACAAATATTACAAATAAAGTAACATATTCTATCCATTAAAACAGCTGTTCTACGGGCATAACCTATTACATAAAATCAGCTGTTTTATGAAATCATATGCTAACCCTTATTTTAAGCCAAATGGGACAAAAGAACTATATTGCATTCCTTACCCCTTTTGTAAAAAGTTTTTCTGTTCCATATAAAACTGAAATTATTTAAATAAACTTTATTAATGAGTAAATATTTGAGAAAACCTTATTAAAATAAAGTGTCATCCTTTATTAGATTTTAAAAGAATGTATTTCAACTTGAGCGGATGAACAATATGTATTTTATTAACGACTGAAAATTTGAACAAGATGTATATTAGAAGAATGTGAACTAATAGAAGGAATCTAGAACTATTGTGTATGGTGCACAGAAAAAACCTATTAGGGACTGGGTAAAATTGTCAGCAAACCTTTATGTTTATCTAAACTGCCGTCTCGTCGTAAGGGTTAAAATATAACTGCAGCAACTGATCTAAATATCCAGTGGCCAAGCTATCATTATGTGAGGTAGATAATTACTTAATAAAACCATATGTGCCTCGTATAAATAAAGCCTTAAATATCCACCTACGCATGCGCCTAGACATCAAACCCTAATGGGACTGGAAGAGCTACAACGCGTCTGGACACATCTAAACCCTCTCCACTCCCCAAGGACCTCTTGACTCCACACATGCTCATTCCTCACGCTACTCTAACAATGAGAGATATTCTACTCTGCATTTACATAAATACCGATGCCCATCATACGGTCTTGGATGTTTACTATTTTAATATACGTTCTTTATAAATTAGAATAAAATCGTGGCTGTAAATATAAAATAATATTTCCCCCAAATTTATATATTATTTCTTGAACTTCAACTAAAGCGTTGCACATAGATTCAACTACTTAGAAAAATTAAATTTCCAGTACTTTTGTACTTCATCTTATACAACTATAGTTTGTGATTTCTTGTAGGCACTATTTTACATAAACGTATATACTGTGGAAACAAAAATATCCGAAACACCTTTTCGTAAGTTGAAAAAATTAACTCTGTTTTTATTTAATTCAAATTATTTGGCACCACTACCGTAAAGCATTGTAAATTCACTAGAAAATTAATTAATATAGTCAAGTTTATTTTACATAATAAATGACCAAATTATTTAATATTTTTATCTGACTTACTGGAGCTGTACTCTCAACATCGTATTCATTTCTTTAAGCAATAATGAATGTGAATTAGAAAACGGTTTCTTTTGACTTTTTACTAACAAATAGCTAAGTATGTGATTGAAATCAAGGTACTAGTAAACATGCCAGCTTACAGAATTACATCTAGAGAGCACAAGAAACAGAGAAAGTATGGTTGGGTCATAAATTACAGTTATCTCGCAGAAGCTACATTACTAGAGGGTACACATTTTAATTTCACATAAGTCTGCTACTAATAAAATTGTTTAAACCTTCCTTATTATACCGTATATATGTAATATACATATATATATATATATATATATATATATATATATATAAACATCTTATATTAATATTATATTATAGTAGTACTAGTATTTCAAATACTCTCTTTTAAATAGTGAAGTTCAATAAACAAAGTTCAACATATTGGCTTAAATGTTTTGTTTGATTTGGTGTGATTACAGTGGATAAAACTAGTCACTTAAAACGTTTTTTTAAAATAAATTCCTACTGAAGTTAAGAAATAAATATTATATCGTTTCCAGTTTGTTTGTTTTTCGTTTTATCGTTTTATTCGTTTCACTCATTTTTAACCTTACAGCACGTTTTTCTGATATTTTCTGGTAACCATGGCCACAGTTTAAGGGTGTACAAAGTAGGCTTCGACAACAACCAGATGGGGGAAAAAAATCTCATATAGAATTTTAATAAATTCATTTCTTGGTATTGAAAAGCTAGCGCAGTGCCAAAGCGAGCTAGACTTTGAACATGAAGATTCATAGTTCGAATCCGGATGGACCCCCAAATTTTTATAATTAAATTATTGAATATTTGAAAAAACGTTATTGACATCAACTGTCATCCACAATAGGTGTAATCAAATGTATTTGAAAATAACTGGATGAATAAAAACGTATTTTAATTACGCTTGAAAATTTTAACAAGATATATATCAGGAGAGTGTGAGGTAATAGAAAGAGTTTATTGGAATTGGTTTTTCACTTGATTCAGTTTTTTGATGGAAAATACTTTTAAAAAATTTATGATTTTGTAAAATTAGCATCGGTTTTAAATAATCAACATTAACATAGCCAAGAATGCTTCACTGCATTTAAACGAGACCTAATTTCCTCCTTGGATAAAGAGCGAACTAATGCTAACATAAAGTGACTACAAAGGGTATAACGAACTGAGTTCATTGTATTCTGTTGATAGAATGGTTGGTAAGATCAGTGTGACAAACTCAAATGGAGTGACAAAAACTAACTTCTCTTCCAATATAACCATGCATCCGTTCCTTTATTTGTACACGGTATTGCAAAATACACTTGCGACATGGAATTTTCCTTTTGTTTGCAAACATCAGAAAACAATTTATTGTAAGAGTGTTATTATGAAGCATATTAATAGAAGTATTTCATTGCGTATCTCAAACATGTATGCCTTTTTAATTGCTGGAAAATAAGAGTGATTTAATATAGCTAACGAAAATTTACTTCCAAATTTACCAAGGAATGTTTTACAATAAAGTGTTATGTGAATCCTAGCAATCCCCCGTTTGCTATTGTCATATATATATATATATATATATATATATATATATATATATATATATATATATATAATGAATATGGTGGTATGCTTACTTGTAATATAATAAATGAATAAAAATATTTCAAGTATTAAAATTGTTTAAATTTATATTATTTTTTATTCAGAACCTTTGAATTAATTTTATACAATCATGTATATATATATATATATGTGTATATATTTATTTACTTATATATATATATATATATATATATATATATATATATATATATTAAATATGGTGATATGTAGATAAGATTAGATAATTATTTTCCTGAAGACGCTGATACTATGTTATCGGCGAAAAGCTTTGAATAAATATATTCATTAAAAGTATTCTTGTTTTTGAAATATTTTTAATGTATTAATTATATATATATATATGTGTGTATATATTTATTTACTTATATATATATATATATATATATATATATATATATATATATATATATATATATATATATATATATATATATATATATATATTAAATATGGTGATATGTAGATAAGATTAGATAATTATTTTCCTGAAGACGCTGATACTATGTTATCGGCGAAAAGCTTTGAATAAATATATTCATTAAAAGTATTCTTGTTTTTGAAATATTTTTAATGTATTAATTATATATATATATATATGTGTGTATATATTTATTTACTTATATATATATATATATATATATATATATATATATTAAATATGGTGATATGTAGATAAGATTAGATAATTATTTTCCTGAAGACGCTGATACTATGTTATCGGCGAAAAGCTTTGAATAAATATATTCATTAAAAGTATTCTTGTTTTTAAAATATTTTTAATGTATTAATTATATATATATATATATGTGTGTATATATTTATTTACTTATATATATATATATATATATATATATATATATATATATTAAATATGGTGATATGTAGATAAGATTAGATAATTATTTTCCTTAAGACGCTGATACTATGTTATCGGCGAAAGCTTTGAATAAATATATTCATTAAAAGTATTCTTGTTTTTGAAATATTTTTAATGTATTAATTATATATATATATATATATATATATATATATATATATAATTAAATTATGAATAAAAGTATTTCAGATACAAGATTAGTTTTAATTTATATATTTTCAAAGTTTCTCGACAATAAATTAGGTATTAATGATAATAAACAATTAAATCATAATTATTTTGTTGGAGAACCGCTTTTAATAATACATAAATTGAAACTATTCTTGTTTTTGAAATATTTTTATTCTTTATCTGTATTACAAGAAACTATATCGCCATATAATTATATATATATATAATATATATATATATATATATATATATATATATATATAATCAATATATATATATTTACTTATATAAGTAACATATTAAAAAAACACTATAAATTAGAAAGACCGTCAATAAAATCTGAACCTAGATATTCTTTTCTAATGTTATCAATTAATTGCATTTAATAAATAGAGAGATATAACTTCAATGAACGAACGATAAATTGTATTACAGTTAAAATTACTGAAACATATCAGGCCAGAAAGTTTACTTAGCTTTTAAAGCGAGCGAGATAAGGAACTTTGGCCACGTACATACGTGAAATTAGATCGGAAATATTATTTGTCTTTGCTTAAGCTCATTAAAAGTTACGTTTTCATAGAAGCTTACGAACCTTGCATCAATTGAAAGCGCTAATGACAAATGAAAGATTGTTTTGTTTTTAACGAAACTTTTAAAACGTATGTAAGACGTATATTTTTAGCTATACAGTTTTATATATAGTAATTTATAAATTTAGTAGGTAATTATTAACAAAATACCACTTTGGCTATTTGTAGAAAACTGGATAATATAATCGCAAACAAAATTAAAGTCTCAAGCAAATAAAATAACAACCAGTAATATAAACAAAAATAAATTTTAAATCAATAACTACCCAAGTTAACATACAAATTTTATTCTCGTTACCTTTTATTACATAATATTATAAATAAAGTAACATAGCCTATCCCATAAGACAGGTGTTCTACCACTTGGCCTGTACTATATAATCAAGTGCTTTATGAAATAAAATATCAAATTTTAAGCCAAATGAGATGCAGTAACTATATTGCATACCTTGCCCCTTTTTGGAAAAATTTAATTGAAAATAAATTGAAAAAACTGTAATTGACATCGTTACAAGTTTAAAAAATGTATTTGAACAGAGTGGATGAATAAAATGTATTTTACTAACAATTGAAAATTTAAACAAGATATATATAGAGAAATTTAAAATATTAGAAGGAATTGAAACAACTCTGTAACTATACCAAGTAACTAGCTAATATATAAAGACAAATATATAATTTGAGATCTTCCTAGGTTACGTAACCATTTCTTTACATGTCTGAATATATTTAGAAAGCTTTTCGAAGTAAAGCGATTTTGATTATGCTGAAAGAAATGACAGATATATTCATAAAGTTAGACTGAACAAAGAGTTTAAAAAATTGGGAAATACTATGTAACGAACATTGGTTACAGTGAACATTTGCTACAAAGTAGCACAGGAAATAAAAGCAAAGAATAAAATGAGTTGTTTCGAATTTCCTGGAGTACGATTCACAACTTCTAACAAAGAATGCAACTTTCAAAGCGATATATTTGCATTGGTAATACGGTAACGCGTGCTGCTAGTACAATGAACCATGTAATGCAACAGTCACAGTGTCTGCAATCAGACTGTTTGTGTATTCTGTTGCTGGAACATTAAATCTGTGTGAATCAATTTATAAATTGTTTCTTTTACCTAAAAGTATATTTAAAACGCAGTTTAACAAATTGTTTTGTCATTTTTTACAAAATTTATTTATTTTAAACAGGCAGAATATAAATTATTGTTAATAAAAAAGGGGTATATATAAAAACCACCTTAATTTCATTATATAGTTTATTGAAATATTCAACTAATATTTAATAACAAACAAGATTTTACCGTCCGTTTATATTTATTATAGAAATAAGAATTACTTATATTTTTAAATAATTTGTGTTACATATTAGCCACTTACGCCATACAAGACAGAAAATCACATCTACAAGTAATACTTTTAAATAACGTCTTCGCTTTCAAGTATAGCTTTTATTTAGAATGTGAAACGTAATGGAAAATTTGGATATATTTCATTTCCAATTTAAATACTAAAGATGAATATTTACTAATTGATATTCATTAGGTAATATAATTCAAATAACCTCTACGTGTGAATGAAATGTGTACCTAATAATTGCCATATATAACCTGCCAATAAGAAAATGTTTTTATTATTATGAAATTCGCTTTGAAATGTATTAGAGTATTCTTACAATATATCTATAAAATTATAATATTCAAAATTTGATATTTAATTTAGTTTTTAACTGTTACATTATATTAAATTACATATATATTTTCACATCACTTGTATGCAATATATTTATTTGTCCAATTTTTTTTTAAATACGTGATAAGGTATGAGATCACAGAACAGTTAATTTAATGTTATAGTTGTGTACGAACAACTGCTTAACTCATAGGACATGTTATTTTATTTACTAGTTTATAAATTGTGTTTATTTAATATAAAGTAACTGAAATAACTTTTCTCTGCAGCCTATGCCTATAGATTTATTTGATAATTTTTGATTAATTTAAAATTGTAGTATTTATTTAATATTATACACTTGTAATGCTTGATCATTTTATTTTAAAATGCTCAATTTACCCTTCCGCTTATTATTTATTGTAATAGTGCTTGTTAATATTTAACTCCTTCTATTAGTTCACACTCTCGCTATACATATTTGCATATCTTGTTCAAATTATCAATCGTTAAAAAAATTGATTTTTATGCATCCACGTAAGTATTTTAGAAAAGGCGCAAGGTATGCAATATAGCTACTCAATTTGACTACAAGAAGTGGCATGCGATTTCTCAAAGCAGTTTATCTTATACCTTATGTGATAGAACAGCTGTATTAACGAATTGGTTGTGTTAAATTATTTATATAATTTATAATTATTTATTAAAAAGTAACTAAATAAAATTTATTTTTATTTAACCTAAACTTCAAACAACGTTTTTATTAGATTTGTTTTTGTATAGGTTGTATTTACAAATGTATTTTAATGTACACTCAACTAAATGTTATGTGTTACCAAATATCCCCATTATAGTAGAAATGTTTAATACACGGTCGTCCCATGTATTGGCGTGAAACAAGTGAATTAATTATTAGAACGGTTATTAAATTTGCATCGTTTACAAGTGATTGTTTGAGTTAAACACAGTTTAATGAATTTATTGCTGTATTGATTTACTTAACTTCGCAAAAACAATTCGGTGTATAGTTTCATAGATTATAAATATTTAGTAAAAACATGTTTTAATAACACTCTTATTTTAAATACAAGATATTTAGGGCTTTCGTGAGATCTAATACATAAAAACTAGAACATTGGTTATTCAGTAACGTTTATAGATGAATTAGTACACATAGTTTAATAGTTATATATATATATATATATATATATATATATATATATATATATATATATATAATATCAAATGTGTTTTCCTGTTAGAATATTTTTAAGATCAAATAATATACACAAATACAGGAATATTCAATTTATTGAATAATAAACTCAAAGCTTTTCGTTGGTTTACATTACCAACATCTTCAGGAGTTACAATATTAAGAATATTCTTACCGAAAAGCTTTGAGTTTATTATTCAATAAATTGAATATTCCTGTATTTGTGTATATTATTTGATCTTAAATATATATATATATATATATATATATATATATATATATATATATATACTCTAAAATTATCTGCAAAATAAATGTTGTAAGCAATACACTTATCGTCTGACAATTACACAGTGTAAGAAAGATTAGGTATGTTCATATAACAATTGAATTTGAAAACCCGCTAATTAGAAATTAATTGTGGAAAATAAATTATCATCAGATACCTTTTTCTCACCCAATACAACTCTACCCAAAACACCTCTTCAAATACGCTTTTTTCGAAAACTTATATCTCTTAGTTGAAATGTTATTCATAAAAGAAGATAAGTAGTTAGTTTTCCACAATTTTATCTCTTGTTTATTTAAAATATACATTGCTAATGTATCGATCCTAAGATCTTTTAGCTAATATTAAGGATGTAAATTTGTTTTTAAAAATTGTGTTCCTGTTTCTTGAGTACGGGTGACAGCATATTAGTGAAGGTATTACATTACAGGTGACAGCATATTAGTGAAGGTATTACATTACAGGTGACAGCATATTAGTGAAAATATTACATTACAGGTGACAGGATATTAGTGAAGGTATTACATCACAGGTGATAGCATATTAGTGAAGGTATTACATTACAGGTGACAGCATATTAGTGAAGGTATTATATCACAGGCGATAGCATATAAGTGAAAATATTCCATTACAGGTGACAGCATATTAGTGAAGGTATTACATTACAGGTGACAGCATATTAGTGAAGATATTCCATTACAGATGATAGCATATAAGTGAAAATATTGCATTACAGGTGACATCATATTAGTGATGGTATTACATTACAGGTGACAGCATATTAGTGAAGATATTCCATTACGAATGATAGCATATAAGTGAAAATATTGCATTACAGGTGACATCATATTAGTGATGGTATTACATTACAGGTGACAGCATATTAGTGAAGATATTCCATTACGAATGATAGCATATAAGTGAAAATATTGCATTACAGGTGACATCATATTAGTGAAGTTATTACATAACAGGTGGCAGCATATTAGTGAAGATATTGCATTACAGATAACAGCATATTAGTAAAGGTATTACATTAAATGTGACAGCATATTATTGAATGTATTACACAACAGGTTACAGCATATTATGAAGGTATTACATTACAGGTGAAAGCATATTAGTGAATGTATTACACAACAGGTTACAGCATATTAGTGGAGATATTCCCTTACAGATGATAGCTAATAAGTGGAAATATTACATTACAGGTGAGAGCATATTAGTAAAAATATTACATGCTAGGTGAAAGCATATTAGTGAAGGTATTACTTTACAGGGGATAGCATATTAGTGAAGATATTCCATTACAGGTGACAGCATATTAGAGAAGGTATTACATCACAGGTGACAGTAAATTAGAGAAGGTATTACATCTCACGTGACAGCATATTAGTGAAGGTATTACATCACAGGTGACAGTAAATTAGAGAAGAGATTACATCTTAGGTGACAGCATATTAGTGAAGGTATTGCATCATAGGTGACAGTAAATTAGAGAAGAGATTACATCTTAGGTAACAGCATATTAGTAAAGGTATTGCATCACAGGTGACAGCGTATTAAAGAAGTTATTACATAACAACTGACAGCATATTAGTGAAGATATTCCACTACAGATGACAGCATATTAGTGAAGGTATTACATTACAGGTGACAGCAAATTACAACTTTATTACAACATACTCTTTCTTGAAAATAAAATTTATGCAAATACTGACTTTTATAAAAATTGTGTGTTGTTTAATTACTTTATATATATACATAACTAATAATTTAATAAAAACCAACTAAAGAATACGTAAGGGCTTATGAGATTTTTATGACTGTTGAGAGGATGGGTTGTTCTACCGACAACCTTTGTACCTAGTGAGTTGTCGCCAGAAGAGGCTTTGCTTCGTAAAGAAACGATAGTTTTGAAACGCGTCAGTAAGTAAGCCCTACGTATTCATTTAGATACATGTTATTTAAATAGAGTTTAGTCAGTGAATTCAAGATGATTACAACAACCAACTTTATAATAAAATAAAAAAAAGGTTTTATTTATGTATCAAAGTGGTTTTATTATACATATACATTTTATCAAGGAAAATGTCATCTTAGGAATACAGTATATATATATATATATATATATATATATATATATATATATATATATATATATATAATATTTATAGGAAAACTCGAAATTCTAGTAAATAGTTGTAGAATATACGGTTATACTAATTAAAACAATTTCTTGCATTTAATGTTACATAAAGGTTTTTTTTTATAAATAAATATAAACTTCCGCTTTACCGACAAAGGTTCAATTGACAATTTACCCTTTGTTTCATTGTTCAAAACACGACCAAACCTCAAAACCATGTTATACATGTATAACGTACATGTATTTATTCTCTTTAAGACAATATACGTTGATAATGGGGTCTCCATCGATGCTTCTGCCACGCTTAAGTCATGTGTAGGGAATAATGACAAAGAAAAAAACATGACTTTTCGCTGGATATAATATTTCAGAGATAAATAATTTTCTTTAATTTAATAAACGTATTATAAACTTACCACACTCACGCCATTTGGTTGAAGAATGTTCAGTCTGGAAAACTAAACTTGCAGAATTAGGTTTATATTTTAAATTTAGACCTTTCCCTGCCAAGTTTTTTTTACGATGACAATCACAGCCGCAGAAAATAACTAGTTTTAGGCAGATATAATATTTATTGGTTGGGAGCTTGACGTTGTTATAACATTTTTTCGTCTTTGTATATTGTCTTATAAAAACCTGAAATAATTTTTTTGTGCTTCTTTATTAAAGTTTTGCCTCTAGTAGTCATGAAATATAAAGAAAACGGGTGTTGCATATTACTTTTCATGTGGTCCTAAAGAAGATGAATTAATATATTTTACATTGTAATTTATTTGTTTAAAATGTAAGTATAGGAAGAGAATCGACACAGATAATTAAATGAAGCCTTTCTGCTCTCCACTTTTGTAGGAGAGAGTTCACTTACCCTCTCTCTACTTTTGTCGTCCAATGATTCCAACCATCCTTAATAATGCTTTCCTCTTCTTTTAGAGTAGAAATACAGATAGATGCCCTCCTATGAATTTATAAAGGTACATTTGAGGCGGCTGTTTTGTATCATTGCTTTTGCGCAAGATAAAGACTTCTCATTAGAACTCTCCTACTTTTTCTTGTATTTATTATAAGGACGTTAGCTTTGTAAAGAGATATCATTGGGTTTGAATGATATCATGATTCAAATATTAGTACTGGGTACATTTTGTACGTGTCAGCAAAATGATAAAAATACAGTTGAAATGGTGTCCATGATATTTTTCTGTTCTATTAATCTTCAATTGAATATGTCTTAAGTCGTTTATATTGCTTATAATTTGGTTTAAAATTCTACATCTGTTAGTGTGTTTTAAGGTTTTTCTATGAGTAGATTCGGGTAGTAAAATGAACTCTTTAAACTGTAATATGTCGGGTAATCTTAGAACGCATGTTGGCACGCAGAATCGCTTTTAGTTTTATAAAACCTCAGTATAGAGTTTGTGAAACGTAGTGCTAAAAGTGCTTGGTTCAAGATGTAAAGTAGTTTTCTTTTAAAACCTGTAAGTTATTGGAAGTCAAGAGCAGGTTTAATAAAATTTCGAAGCATTTTGAAAGCAAATTTGATTACTTTACTAAATATGATTACGTGGGGAGGGGAAATATGTAACCCCTCCCATTCCAAACTGCCGGATATTCTGTAAGTCAAAAACCTCTGTGAATAAAATTAACGAATTGTAAGATAGCAACGTATCTCTTCCAAGAGTTAAAATATATCGTTTAATTTGTTATATTTTTAGGATGAGTAATATAAGTAAATAGGTTTGAAATAAAACTGATTTCTATTAAAAATTTTAAATAAACCTGTAAGTAGCAATTATTTTGTTTATCATAAACAGTTTAAAACCCTTTACGGGAATTATGTCCCAATGTATCATTTACAATCACATATTCTGATTATGCTTTGATAGGGCTTTTATATTTTATAAAACTTTGCGAAACTTTGTGATCACGTAGAGACAAACGTGACCTCGCAACACGTGACGCACGAGGGATAAAGTTAATTAAAGCTCCGAACCGTTTCTAAACTAATTCTATATTTGTACGTGATCGAATATTTTCTGCAGCTGTCTCGGAAAGTTAGATCTTCGTTGTTGTAGGCTATTATGCCTTTATAATGTATAGAAAGCAATAAATAAATAACCATTATACAACACAAATATAAACTGTACATGAGGAAAAGCTATTCTTTCTAATTGTACTTAGATGTCTAAGTTCCAAAATATTTTTTTTTCTTCCTGAATCCTAAAAGGATCTCTCTCGTTATTAGGTAAATACAAAATATTCTTAATGGTATCCTGACACACACACACACCAAACACACTCACAAACACACACACACACACACACACAATAAACACACTCACAAACACACACACACAACATACATACACACACACACACACACACACAGACAAACACACACACCAAACAAACTCATAAACAAACACAACATACATACACCCGCCCCACCACACACACACACACACACACAGACAAACACACACACACCAAACAAACTCACAAACATACACAA
>JBAIZL010000398.1:1790000-1795000 GCA_036971475.1 Prosapia bicincta | reverse complement strand
ATTATGTTTATATTGTAACATTACACTGACAATACACTATAAAAATACATCTACTTCTCTACCCTAATATCCCATCCCCCATCCTAACCTAAAACAACAAAGGGATCAGTTACGGTTTCATTTGACAATAGACACACATAAGCCGACACAGTTGTCGCCAATAAACCAACACGTAAGTACTACTATAGGCAAGTCTAACATACCAACATATTTACAAGTGTTTTTAATTAAAAACTAGTCCACGTGAAGATAGAGTCAAAGAATATATCATTTATATGTTGAAAACGGCTTCACACATTATACATATGAAACAGTACAGATTTAATGTTTAGTTCCAAAAGTTATAAATTTGTTATATCTTTAAATTATTGCTGATTATTTACACTTTAATCCTGCATAGTCGTTATATAACCTATATTTTATGGCTGTATTTATTCAACCCGTGTTTGTAGTAACTTGTACGCTATCTATTCTAATTCGTCCAGAACTGTGACGAGTGCATTAGTATTTTCGCATTATATATATATATATATATATATATATATATATATATATAGAGAGAGAGAGAGAGAGAGAGAGAGAGAGAGAGAGAGGAGAGTGAGAGACAGAGAACAATAAAGAACGTATTTTAAACTAATAAAAGGAATTACAATAAAAATATTGAAAAGAACCCCAATACCACAAAAATAATCAAAAATAACAAATAAGACAAGTTACTTAAGATAAACCCTTATGTACATTTCGATGACCATGTCATCATCATCAGAGGGTCTTGTTACAAAACACAATCTAGCACACAAGAAGTTACAAACTAGAATGATACCAATCGTTCTCCGCGGTCGCTATATATAGGCGTGAGGTAAGCTACGCCCCCTCTCCGCCCTCGACCGACAAATAACGATCGGCCATCAGGAACCAAATAGGTTAGTACATTTCGATGACCATGTCATCATCATCATAGGGTCTTGTTACAAAACACAATCTAGCACATAAGAAGTTACAAACTAGAATGATACCAATCGTTCTCCGCGGTCGCTATATATAGGCGTGAGGTAAGCTCCGCCCCCTCTCCGCCCTCGACCGACAAATAACGATCGGCCATCAGGAACCAAATAGGTTAGTACATTTCGATGACCATGTCATCATCATCAGAGGGTCTTGTTACAAAACACAATCTAGCACACAAGAAGTTACAAACTAGAATGATACCAATCGTTCTCCGCGGTCGCTATATATAGGCGTGAGGTAAGCTCCGCCCCCTCTCCGCCCTCGACCCGTAAGGGTTTAATCTTAAGTAACTTGTCTTATTTGTTATTTTTGATTATTTTTGTGGTATTGGGGTTCTTTTCAATATTTTTATTGTAATATATTGTACCACTGTGCTCTTGATATTGTGTATGATAAAAGGAATATAGTTTCTTGAAAACGTATTTGATCAATCATAAGAACGAGAAGTTTTGTTTAGGTTTTCGCTTTTCTAATTATCACCGCATTTAATCAATCGTGACGTAATCAGCCAATGTTCCTACAACAGGCAACATTTATTTATTAGTATTTCCATAAAAGCACAAAATCAGCTGCTGCCTGCAATGTGTGCACCGTGGATTGGATTCAATGCTGCCCCAACGCGTTCAATTGTTCTCTAAATTAAGACTGATTAATTGAAAACAATATTTGCAGACAACTTCTAGAATAATTAGTTGTGACCAATGGTTTCCAGCTATTTAAACAATGTTGAATTCCAAACACAAATTACATTTGGACTATTTGATCACAAACTGGGTTTAGTAGGACGTTATGGGGTGTTTAAGTTCTATATAAGGGTGTTATGTATAAGAGTAATATTGTAATCAAATCTTTGTGTCCTCAGAGTCAGTCGATGATGACTCCTGTCGTTTAAGAATCCCAAAGCGTCATGGAGTCTGAGAGGTTAGGTCAAAAGATTAGAAGGCTCCTAGCGTATGACGTATCTCTTCTGTGAAGGTAGAGTGACACGGTAAACAGTGCCAGAGTCGTCCCAGAATAATAGTAACGTTTTACTCTAGCGTGAACTCGAAACTAGTAATTCAACAGCTGGTTTTACAGCTGATTTAAATGGCCAATAGTAAGTAAGAGAGAGAAGGCGATATATTGAGCATTCTGAAAACAGTCTCGGAATAATAGGCAAAGAATTTATCTTCCTACAACGTGTTAATGTAAGCAATAAGGAAGATCAATATACTTGTTGACAAGGTTCTATGACAGTGGTGGAGATAAATATTCTCACATATATTTGGGCTTGTAAATCTGCTAAAAAAGCAAATGCTTTTTATTTAGTTTGCTCTTTAGATACGTCTGCTTACTTAATCACTTTTTAATATCTGGCATGACAATATAATACATTTTTTTGTATAACGCTTCAACTTCTAGATTCTGAAGAAGGGTCTATTTGATTGGGGAGTTCTCCAATATTTTTGTGCTCAGATGTGAATACAGAACTCAGTGGAAGATGCAATTAAATACTCAGATGTTAAAATCAGTTGTTTGGCTCAGAGGATTGAAAAAAAAGAGTAAGGCTCTTTTTTCATTTCCGCTAAGTAATTCTCTCTCTCTCTCTCTCTCTCTCTCTCTCTCTCTCTTTCTATATATAACTTGCTCAAATTTTCAATTGTTGAAAAAAGTACTTTTTTTCATTCACTTAAAGTCAATTTTTTTTAACTCGTGATCGATGATATTTGACGTTAATACAGTTGTTTTTAAATAATAACTCACTAATTAAATTTAAAATAAATAATTTTAGTTTTATATGCCAGGAATTCTTTTCAGAAAAGGGGCAAGGTATGCAATATAGCTACTCCTCCAATATTTTGTATTAAAATAAGTGATAACATATGACTTCATAAAACATCTAACCTTATGTTAAAGGTTATGTCATTTAAAAAAGTATAATCGACAAATAATCCAAAACAGGAGTTTTATTTCGGTTACACAAACCATAATTCGTTAAGTTGTAAATTTAAAGTAAACCATTTGACCTATTTATGCAGCATAAGCATTATTTATATAATTATTAGCATCTAAATAATATATAAATTATTACAAATATTACAAAGATAAATAAACCAAAACTATATTATGTAATTTTATGTAATAATTTTCCTTTTATAAAACAAGCTAAAATATTTGTTTTTCAGTATCTGCTATTAGTTCATTAAATATCCAATTTTTAATCAATAAAAAATACTTTTTATTCGTCTATGTTCAAATAATATTTGTTTACTAATTTTAGCGGATAACACGATGTTAATACAGTTTTTTCAAATATTATTAATTAATTGAATTTAAGTAATCGGGGTAAGGTTTGCAACATAGTTACTCGTCCAATACTTTGTATTAAAACAAGTGATAACATATGACTTCATAATTCAGCTGATTTTTTGTTATAGGTTATGTGGCAGAACAGCTGTTTTAAAGCATAGGTTATGTTACCTAATTTAAATTAGTTGTAATTATTTATTAAACAGTAACTAAATAACAGTTCTCTTTCTTAATCTAAATAGGAATTGACTTTAAGAAAATGTGTGTTGATTTTACTGTTATACTTAAACTGATGTTATTTACAAGGTTTTCACTAACACAAAGTATGCGATGAAATGTGCATCCTTTTGTAACGTGACGCCCTAACATGAGAGACAGAGTGTGCAGAGCTAGAGAAGCTGCGCTTGTGAGAAGCTCCACTCAATAGGCAGAGTAACCATGCAGTCTCATCTCTTAACATATAACATTAAACCTTTTACACGTTTAGTTAAAATTTCGCTAAAGTAAGTTGATAGATATATTGACGCTACTTATATAAACTTCTACTATATATATTGTCTACAACATTATTAGGTATGAGCAATAACTAAATAATTACAGTGTGGTAGTCAGTAGGACTGGCTGACAGAAAGAGCCACTTGGTTTAAGAATTTAGTTAATACAGATGTTAACAATAATACAGTTAGGACTCTTATTTATGTTCCAGTTATGGTATCCTTGACCATAAAGACCATACCACAGTACCAAGGGGTCAAAAGTGAAAGAAAAAAATAATTCCGGGCAAACACTTCTCGCCTGTAAGCAGTTTCAATGCACTTATACACGAAACCCGCCCCCCTTCCAAGGTGCCGCTTCCCTCTGTTTGAGAATCCCTGAACTATAATATAAATCAGATGTTGAATGAAATTGTATAGTATCGCCTAATTCAAGCTAAATATAAAGTGCGTCTTGTGATGAAACGAAGCGTGGCGTATGGGAGTTTCCTTAAAACATAAAGTCAGCCCAACGTCAAGTAATTTTCTGAATAAAAGCTGGCATCCAATGTTAGTAAGTGGTGGATAGTATTTATGTGCATTAGAGCGTTGCGTCTGTTTTAGTGGTGGAACCGGACAGATATTTTGGGGGTAGATGGGTGGTGGGAGGAGAACGGGTCCCTCCCGCATGGAACATAATTAGGAAACATGGTAGTGTATCGGTGTGATAGACTCTAAAGGTCTTCTACCTGAGGGAAATAGAGACGTACTTTGTGACATTACACAATTTATAATAATCTTCATTTATCATGTACTAAAGTATTTGTGCTTTTACATCTTTTATTACATAAATATCAGGCGCCCCATTTCAGTTTACTAGAAGGCCACCTGGTTATTACATTGTAGAATGGAGTATTTATTAAAGACAGAAATTTGTCGTTAATAAACTGGAGCTGGCGCTGGAGCTTCCTCCAAGATGTTTGGAATCAGGTAGGGAGTTGGGGCAAACGCAAGTAGTTTTGATGGAGACGTAACGGCAGTGCGACTTGCCGCTGAGCCGCTTGCTGATCATCACTCAGCAACGAACCACAAATGAACTGATTACCTTAGCCGCCATAATTGCAATAGCCGACAACTCTTCAACAGACTGTTCTAACATTTTCCACTGCCTAGAAGCAATCTCACATATTTTGCAAAATTAATGGTCAATTAGCCTTCAGTGGATCCCAA
>JBAIZL010000398.1:1760000-1782500 GCA_036971475.1 Prosapia bicincta | reverse complement strand
GAAATTATACAATTAATAAAGAGGGAAAAATTAAATAAAACCTTAAATAGAATAGTTAAGCTAAATTAAAAAATGTAATAAAATAAATTTGTAATAACTAACTAAATTTGAACATCGGGAGTGAAGCGAAAAAATTCTAAGTGCCTAAAAAAGCTATATTACGAACCAAACCACGTAGAACTTTCATCGACATTTTAAAAGAACCACAATAAGCTAGAATGAACATTAGAGAAAACAAAATTCAAAAAACTTAAGAAACAAAAAAGTTAGAGCAGTTTAGATAAAATAGACATTTTTCAGTGTTCCAAAATTAATAATCAAACTATGCAAGCTAAAACAGATTCGTTGCCCGACTTGCCTGTACAAGGAATAAATCGAGCGATAGCAAGCTTTGCAGGCGGGGTGAGGTAGGTTAAATTCACCGCTATATATACTTGGTCTCTAAGCCTTTAGAGACAGTCTGTAATAAATTTTTAACACGAGGTGCCGCGGGACGCTATGCTGGACCGCGAGTAGGAACCGTCACAAGGCCAGATGGACCATAACCTCAGCGCTTTCGACATCCAGGACCACCAAGGATGAAGGCTCCAGACTCAGCCTCCAGGACGCTCGAATAGAGGGAAACCACCACCGACGAACCAGGGATGGCGACTTCCGGTGTCCAAGGACCAGGGAATCCAGACGAGGGACCCCAAGGACCGGCAGGAACATCTTTGGCAAGTCATTTTCTTTATTCGATACCAGTCACGTCAAATTTAGTTAGTTAATTTTATTAAATTCAAACAAATTTGCAAGCTTAAAACAATGACTTCACTCTTTATAAAATTTTAATAAATTGTATGCTAAGTAAATAAATTTATGTGTTCAAAATATTTAAAATAATGAATACTAAACTTACAAAAGGTTTTTGGCCATAAGCCGTTTATTTAAAGGAAATGAGAAATTCTCGAATATTATAAATTTGAAAATTAAAGGTCATAAAATATGAATTTACCAATTCCATATAGGAGATAAAATATTATTATATGTAATTTGGAAAATAATTTTATGTTTATGTCAATGTAATCAATCTATATGCAAAGTATAATTTTTTAAAGCATAAGAAACAAGAAGTATCTCAGTGAATTGTTTTGTTAATATAATTGTGTAATACGTTAAAGGATAAATTTTCTTTTTTATTTCAATAAATAGAATTAAATATGTCATAAAATCAACATTATTTGCATTCCATCCTGTGTCAAATAACCAATAAAAACTGTTTAGCTTTTTCCAACTAATATAAAAATGATTATTAAATCAGTAAACAAATTTAATTAAATTTCATTAAATGGTAATAGATAAAGCCTAATGTTTTAAAGAGTTTCTCTCTACTAACTTCATGAGCTAGTCTAAAGATTAGTTGGTTTTTTTTGTAAAAGTCCAGAGATTTATCTACTGGCAGATTGTGTTTAAGAGGACACAGGAGCCTTTTAAAATAGGTATTTTTAAACACAATCATATTTTGCACGTTCCCTTGCTGTCTCTGCAGATCATCATCAGGTGGTAAGACTCTGTGTTTTTTATGTGTATTATTCTAAATGTGTTTCTTTCCAGCTGACTATTAATTTGACATGTGTGACTATACTTAGACCATACACAATTGATAAACTAATTTAGGAGTGTTTATACGTATTTAAAACAGTAGTCAGCGGGAATAGGCTTGTTGTGGGCTTGGCCCTACGAGCGGGAAACATACACTTAACTCAGGGAGTTTAGCACGGTTTTACCAGCAGGGTGATAGGCAGATTTTTGGTTGTTTATAAATATGTTTTCCCGTAAACAATTAAATTTTAGTTTTCTACGGGATATAAGCAGCAAACAACTACCGCGGAGCAACGGCGGTAGAAGGGACGATGAGAGAGGTGGGGGGGGGACGTTGCAGAATTGGCGCCCGAACGGTAGGGACTTTCAACAGGTTCCCTATATCAAGATTGAATAGTTAAATAATAGAAATAAATCGAGATAGTTTAAATAAGTGAAGTCAGGAGGTTTTAAATAATGTAATTAAATTTTTAAATAATAATATAAATTGAACGAATCCAAGAGCGAGAGAAAGAAAAGGCAGAAGCAAGACAAAGAGAGAAAAGAGAGATGAAAAAGAGAAACGATTGAGAGAGGAGGAGAAACAATTGAGAGAGAAAGAGAAGGCGGAAGAGAAACGATTGAGAGAGGAGGAGAAACAATGGAGAGAGAAAGAGAAGGCGGAAGAGAAACGATTGAGAGAGGAAGCAGAACAAAGAGCGAAGGAGAGAGAAGACAAAGAAAAACAATGGAGAGAGGAAGAGAAACAATTGAGAGAGAAAGAGAAGGAGGTAGAAAAACGATGGAGAGAGGAAGAGAAACAGTTGAGGGAGAAGGAGAAGGCGGAAGAGAAACGATTAAGAGAGGAAGAGAGACAACTGAGAGAGAAGGAAAAAGCCGAGGAGAAAATGGAAAGACAACGGTTATGGGAGGCTTTCCAGGTAAAATTCGATGACTACCAAAAAGAAAATGAGACTAAGACAAGTCACATATATGAAAAGTTAAGCGAACATGAGACGGAAATAGAGAGACTGAAAACTAAAACGGAAACAAAAACGGCTAAATTAAACAAAAAAGTACAAAATATCCAAGAGGATATTAAAACAGTAAAACAACAAGTTGCAAAAGTAAAGCAAACAGCTGGAGCAGGGATAGTAACACAAGTTTGCTTACCAAGGGTAATAGACAGGAACGGGGAGGCTACGTACCGTAGGATTGAGTTCTGGGGGAATGACAAAGAAGATCCAATGACATTACTAGAGGAAATAGAAAACCTATTTTCTGAGATAGACAATACTATGGACGAGACTGCAAAATTAAGAATTGTAGAGCGATATTTGAAAGGGGCAGCGGATGCATGGTGGAAAGCCATCAAGAACAACACAGAAACTTATTCTGAATTCAGGCATGAATTCACGGAGCATTTCTGGAGTTATCGCCAGCAGGATCGGATACGCAGACAGATAAATCAAGGGCGCTACCATAATAATGGACCATACTCTATGGCAGAGTATTTTATTATGATGGTAAACAGGGCGAAAAACTTAGACCCGATAATCCCAGAGAACCATCTAATTTTCATGTTAATGAAACATTTTGGGAGTAACGTTCAGCTAGCTAGTGTGGGGAACCCCACAAGTAATATCAAACAAGTGATAGGTTTCCTACAACAGCTAGACAGCGTTACTGACAACGGAAATGGTAATGGGATCGCTCAAAGAAGTCAACAGAGGCAGGTTGCTCCAAACCAAGAACCTAACCCTAACCCAAGGTCCCATGGTGATACCTCAAAATACCAAGATACCAAGTATCCTAAAAACCCTCATCCTAAATCGCCTATCCCCGGACCAAGCGACCACAAGCCAAAAAACTAAATATGAGGATCTCTGGCAACAATCAGGGAGATAAGTTAACCAGGTTAGAGATCCGAAGCAATAAGAAGCCAAAAATAATTCAGAGCGAGAGACCGAAGGAAAAGCCGGTTTACCGTCTTAATAAGATCAGCCTAGACGGTTTTTCCATGTCTATTAGGGACGATTTGTTAGAGGAAAGAATTGACTCGGTTATAAAACTGGAGAATATAGATCAGTGTCCAGTGATAGAGTGCGAAATTAAAGACCATAAGTTAATTGCACAAGTTGATACAGGTGCCCAAATGTCTGTGATTAAAACAGAAAAATACATAGCCCTAAAACAAAACGGGAATTTATTCTATGAGCTACCTATAGCGAACGTAGCGATAGTCACAGCATTAGGGTCAACCTGTAAACGAGTCAAATTACAAACGATGCTACCTCTAACATTAAACGGACACACAAAGGAATTTGTTTTCTTGATTGTGGACAATCTACGGGTTGACCTCATCTTGGGAGCAAATACTTCGTGTGCGTTAAAAGCCCGGATAAACATGGAGAGATCGTTCATGACGTATGAGATTGATGGATATCTGCTGCACCAGGAGTTTCTTGTATCGAATAATAATAAAGATGATAAAAGACAAGAGATAGGATGTAATAAAATTAATAAAATAATAAACAAAGATATTAACAAAAATGTATTGTGTTCCGACGTTACAAGCGGGGAACAGGAAATAAATATAATAAGTTCGCCTATTATAGGCGGGTCAATTAACGACGGCAAATTAACACCTGTAGAGCCGACATTGGAGGGCCCGATAGTGAATAGCGAGCAGACGGGGCTGTTCACGGGCAAGGATCAGGAAGATGGGTCCTTGTGCAAGTTAGGTGGTAACAAACTAAAAACTAAACAAATACTAAACAAAAATATGACTAAAAATGTAATATGTTCCACCGATACAAGCGGGGAACAAAAAATAAAATCAAAACAATTGTCAACGAATAAAGTTAAGAACAAGATTACCAAAAATTTAAATAACAAGTTGTGCAAAAATTCAAGGGAGAGTGAATTATTAAACTGTGAAAGAACGGAAACAAGTAAGCTAACGGGATTATACAAAGCAAAAAATTGGTTAACCAAACCTACAACAAACAAATTAAATAATGACGAGGAAGGATTCAACAAATTAAATAAAAATGGCTACAAGCCGAAACAAATAAAATTCCAACAAGTTAGGGAAAGACCTAATTGTCGGGAAACTAATCAGTTAGACTTAACAAGAATTCCAAAGCACTTTAAGTCTAATCAATCTTGCTTGAAAACGAAGTCCAAATTGTTTGCTAAAAATAAATTTAAAAGTAAATCTCACCAGTATCAAAATTACCAAAATA
The DNA here is from genome assembly GCA_036971475.1 of Prosapia bicincta. Classification (NCBI taxonomy): domain Eukaryota; kingdom Metazoa; phylum Arthropoda; class Insecta; order Hemiptera; family Cercopidae; genus Prosapia; species Prosapia bicincta. The sequence goes on along the minus strand of JBAIZL010000398.1, from coordinate 1,777,692 downwards.
AACCAAGCAACAATAAATCAAAAACAAAAATAAAATACAGGAATTATGCACAATGGCGTAACGCCAAGCGCAGAAAGAAAACCAGAACGCGTAAAACATATCTTAAACTAAATACGATTAAGTTGGAAAATACAAATAATCATTGCATATTGAACAAACAAGAAATGTCGAAGTTACAAGAATTGATAAACAGTTATTCAGACGTGTTTAATAAAAAGTTTTATGAATGAGTAAAAAATATTTTAAACTAAATGCTATTAAGATAGGCAGTACCAATAACAACCGCTGTACGTTAAATAAACAAGAATTGTCTAAGTTACAATAATTCATAATAAAGTATTCAGATGGTTTGAATGAAAGACCCAGCAAGTCGAACAAATGTAAACAAGGGCTGAAGGTTAGGGCAATCACTTGTGTTTGTAAACACGGCCGCAATGAAATATCCGGTGGACGGGCGGGGAACGATTTTATAAAAACATTCCTTGCAACAAAATAAGCCGGACGTACCAAAATAGTAGAGGGCAAAAAGCTATTTAAAACAGGACAAAGTCAATAGGATGTTCTAGGGAAATTCCAAAAATGTTTAATGGGAAATGTTTACGAGATAAAAGGCAAACTCAGGAACAATAACCTGATTCGTTACAATTAATCAAATCAACTGTGTTAACAATTATAAAATATCGTATAATGTATTCTGTAAAATTGTATATGATACTAAAATCATTAAGAAGTTTTATGACGAGTAAAGGGATTCTAGAATGTGAACATTACACTGATCAGGAACCAGAAAATACGGAAATGCCAAATTAGAATATTGCTGCAATAATAGAACCAGTACGCGAGCGATAAGCTAAGTTAGGCAGGAATAAAGTTGTCATAATGATTAACAAACTGATTTAAAGTAAAAACAAGAATAAGCAGTAGTTGAATAAGGCTAAATCTAGACTTTAAGATTAGCTACTTGTTTGTAAAGGGACGAATGTTTAAATGTAAAACAAACTATTTAATAACTAAACCAACATTACAAAGGTATTATTCAAGAAGTCTGTGTATACTGAGCAAACATTGGCGAGCTACCTCCACTGCTTAAATCAAACAAGCGGGTTAAATCAAGCAACAATCAGAGAGATAGCAGGCGAATTTTAATAATTTGTACAACAAATACGCTGTCAGACCTTGCAAAATCGAACAAGAAATTTGTGTGTATGAAATAGTGGGTCGTTAGATCAGACTTTGACTGTACAATATAAAACAAGAAAACTTGTGTACTAACGATCAAGGTCGCAACAATAGAAACTTTGCATTAAAATCAGAAGCAATCGAAATTTATCAAGTGGACTTCGATAATTTGGACACAAGCCAGTCTTATAAATTATACAATAGGAAGATAGAGAATTTAAAAGGCAAGGTTCGTTCCGTTTAATATGATAAGTAGAATTGTTGTTGTACTTTATTAAAATGTTTACAAGCGAGCTCATTGACCTTACCAGGTAGATTGGAATGTGGAATCCACGTAATAGTTAGCCGCTACGAAAGGTTTATCGGAAAATAAACAAATTAAACTTGATAAACTGTACTTCCACAGCTGACACAATAATACGTAATACTTAAGATATAAAAGAAATATGTTTAAAAAATAGTATTGTAGAATTAGTTAGGTTTTTAATTGCAAGTCATTGTTTTTAAAGCCATAACTAGTATAAATAAAATTGACGTGGTAAATAGATAAAGGAAATGACAGCCATTAGTGTGGTGAATAAGGTGTCAATTGACAAAATAAAATTTAGTGTAGACAGCAGTGACTAATAAATTTCTAATGACTTATGTTTGAAGTGTTTCAGGGTGAAAACTTCTCAAGAAACAAGAGAATAATAATAAGGAAATCTTTGTAATAGAATAAGATAGTTTAAGTAAGAGTAAGATAAGGAATTGGTAAAAAATATTTTAACAAAGTAAAACATTTTTAACCTCTCAAGCAGGGAAATTGCAACGGTCTGGGAGACCGTGGCAAATGGGAAATAAGTAATTTCCTGTTTTTTAGAAATAAAGCTGTTTTTAAAATAATCAAGTAGGGAATTATACAATTAATAAAGAGGGAAAAATTAAATAAAACCTTAAATAGAATAGTTAAGCTAAATTAAAAAATGTTATAAAATAAATTTGTAATAACTAACTAAATTTGAACATTGGGAGTGAAGCGAAAAAATTCCAAGTGCCTAAAAAAGCTATATTACGAACCAAACCACGTAGAACTTTCATCGACATTTTAAAAGAACCACAATAAGCTAGAATGAACATTAGAGAAAACAAAATTCAAAAAACTTAAGAAACAAAAAAGTTAGAGCAGTTTAAATAAAATAGACATTTTTCAGTGTTCCAAAATTAATAATCAAACTATGCAAGGTAAAACAGATTCGTTGCCCGACTTGCCTGTACAAGGAATAAATCGAGCGATAGCAAGCTTTGCAGGCGGGGTGAGGTAGGTTAAATTCACCGCTATATATACTTGGTCTCTAAGCCTTTAGAGACAGTCTGTAATAAATTTTTAACACGAGGTGCCGCGGGACGCTATGCTGGACCGCGAGTAGGAACCGTCACAAGGCCAGATGGACCATAACCTCAGCGCTTTCGACATCCAGGACCACCAAGGATGAAGGCTCCAGACTCAGCCTCCAGGACGCTCGAATAGAGGGAAACCACCACCGACGAACCAGGGATGGCGACTTCCGGTGTCCAAGGACCAGGGAATCCAGACGAGGGACCCCAAGGACCGGCAGGAACATCTTTGGCAAGTCATTTTCTTTATTTGATACCAGTCAAGTCAAATTTAGTTAGTTAATTTTATTAAATTCAAACAAATTTGCAAGCCTAAACAATGACTTCACTCTATATAAAAATTAAATAAAAAACTTTACTAATGTAAAAATGATTATTAAATCAGTAAACAAATTTAATTAAATTTCATTAAATGGTAATAGATAAAGCCTAATGTTTTAAAGAGTTTCTCTCTACTAACTTCATGAGCTAGTCTAAAGATTAGTTGGTTTTTTTTGTAAAAGTCCAGAGATTTATCTACTGGCAGATTGTGTTTAAGAGGACACAGGAGCCTTTTAAAATAGGTATTTTTAAACACAATCATATTTTGCACGTTCCCTTGCTGTCTCTGCAGATCATCATCAGGTGGTAAGACTCTGTGTTTTTTATGTGTATTATTCTAAATGTGTTTCTTTCCAGCTGACTATTAATTTGACATGTGTGACTATACTTAGACCATACACAATTGATAAACTAATTTAGGAGTGTTTATACGTATTTAAAACAGTAGTCAGCGGGAATAGGCTTGTTGTGGCTTGGCCCTACGAGCGGGAAACATACACTTAACTCAGGGAGTTTAGCACGGTTTTACCAGCAGGGTGATAGGCAGATTTTTGGTTGTTTATAAATATGTTTTCCCGTAAACAATTAAATTTTAGTTTTCTACGGGATATAAGCAGCAAACAACTACCGCGGAGCAACGGCGGTAGAAGGGACGATGAGAGAGGTGGGGGGGGACGTTCCAGTGTGTGTGTAATAACCGTTTCAATTAAGAAATTAATAATTTCTTATTTTTTAAATAACAATTTTAATATTTAAATAATAAGGTTTTAATTTATGGTTTAATAAACATAGTAAAGAATCAAGAAGTCAGTAAAATTTTGAATAAGTATTATTAAGACAAATTAAAAATTATGATAGCATGAAATTGTAACAACTAACTAAATTTGACGAACGAGAGTGAAGTGAAAAATTTCTAAGTGCCGAAAAATGCTAACTTGAGAACTAGGCCACTTAGAACTATCATCAACATTTTAAAATGACCAGAAAAATCCATAATAAACAGTAGTGAAAGCAGAATTTAAAAAACTCAAATAACAAAAAAGTTACAGCCTTTTAAAAATAATAGACATTTTTCAGTGTTATAAAACAGATAACAAAATTATGCAGGTTAAAACTAATACGTTGTTTAACCCGCCCGTACAAGAAACAACAACGGAGATAGCGACGCGCTTAGAGCGAAGGGGAAGGGTGACACAGCCGCAATAAATACAGGAACTTAAGGACCTGTAAGGCAGTCTGTAAAAATTATTTAATACGAGGTGCAAACGGCCGTTATGTCGGATCGCTCCTAGAACCACCATTAGGCCAGGTGGGACAAAACCACCACGTTTCCGCCGTCTACTTCCATCCATGGACAAGAGCTTCAGACTCAGCCTCCGGGACGTAAAAATGGAGAAAGACTTCCATCGACTGACCAGGGATGGCAACTACCGATGTCCAGGGACCAGAGAATCCAGACGAGAGGACTCCAGGGAAATCCTTGGCAAGTCATTTTCTCTATTACATACAAATTAACGTCAAATTTAATCAGTTAAAATTATTAAATTCAAATTACCAATTAAACTTAAACATTGACATCATTCTATGTTGCAAAATTGAATAAATATTAAAAGTAATAAAATTAATTAGTATAACAAAATTGTTGAAATAATGAATAATAAATATTAAATTTACAAAAAGGTTTTGACCATAAGCCAATCATTTTCAAGAAGACCAGATTTATTGAATCATATAAATTTTAAAATTATTTATAATAAAATGTAAATTTACCAATTCAATCTTGAAATAAAAAGATAAAATATTTTATTATGTTCAATTTGGAAATAATTTTTTTTTAAATTTGTAAATGTAATTAATGAATTGTATATGAAATGTAGGATTTAAATATGTGAAAATTAATGAACTTTTAATTAATAATTTGTGAAGTTAAAGAGAGAGCAAATATGTTAAATGTATTTTATTTGAAAAGAAAATTAGTTAGTTTAAAATCAGTAATTAAAAGCATTATAAAAACTTACAGTATTTAAATTTATCCTGTGTTGAACAACCAATAAAACCTTTTAGTTTTTCCAACTGTTAAATAATGATTATAAAATCAGAGTACAGTTTTAATTACATTTCATTAATTAATAAATATATAAAATTCAGAACCTAATGTTTCTTCAAACGAGTTCTCTCCTGAGAACAATTTTATTGAGCTATTCTAAAAATTAGGTGGTTTTTTGTATTGAAGCCCAGAGACGGTGTTTACTGGCAGATCATGTTTAAAGAACACAGGAGCCTTTTAAAATAGGTATCTTAAACATGATCATATTTTGCACGTCCCCTTGCTGTGCCTGCAGATCTCATGAAGTGGTAAGATTTTTTGAAAATTTTGTGTGTTCATATAAATGTTGTTTCTTTCCTGCTGACTATTTTACTGACATGTGTGACTAAATACAGACCCAACTAACCTGCCAACCAACTTAGGGGAGGTCATACAAACGTTAAGGTAGAAGTCAGCGGGAATAGGCTTGCATTTGGTCGTGGTACATTACGCGGGAACACAAGACAAAATTTAGGGATCCTAAGACGGTACACAAAACGGTGTGAGCAGCAAATAAATATATAATATAATAAATATATTATTCAACAACAAAAAAGTGGGGGACGTTGCAGTGTGTGTGTGTGTGTGTGTGAAAATGAAAAATGTTTTAATGAAAAATCTTTTTAATAACCTCAATGAAAAGTCTTGTACATGCAGGTAGTAGTACTTAATAATTCATAGCGTGTTATACCAATTAGGAATTTAAGCTTATTACAAGAGTATTTGATCCTGTAATCAAACAGGAGTTTCCAATCGTCGTTTACCAAATACGTGATAGTTGCATAGGTGATGGTATTAAGGTATTTTTCAACGATGTTTAATATTAGGTTGTTTATTAGAAAAATAGATGTCCACAATAAATCTATTTGAAATTGGTTCTATGGCTTGATCACGGAAATATGTGATAAATGGGGGAAATATTTTAATAAATTGATTTCCGTCAGAATATAATTAATTTTTAAATTTATTTTTTCATCGCGCCCATCAATCACCAGCTTGGTGACAGCGGCCTATGGATTCAAATATGCATTGCCAATAAGTAAAAATGCTATTAAGGCATCATTAATCAATGTAGTGAGGATGCGTGAACGGACCTTGGGTTCACTGTGCAATACGTAATGTACAAAAAACTAACCTATATCAATTGTATTAATATTTCAGTTTAAATAATTGAACTAATATAAACTATTATGGATTTGATATATTCCAATATGATAATATTACAAGGTTATATATTTATTACACACTCACGCGCGCATATATATGTATATATATATATTTATATACAAAGATAAAAGTCAAAATAGTGAACTCAAAATCTCCCAAAAAATTAGCTTTTAATAAACACACACACACAACAAATTATAATTTGTTAACTGCTTTTTAGTAGTACCCAAGCACTGAGGAAGGCGACATCGACGCCGAAACTAGTTTGTTGTGTGTGTTTATTAAAAACTAATGTTTTGTGAGATTTTGTGTTTACAATTTTGATTTTTACATTTATGAATAGTTCTCACTAGCTAAGCTCTAAATAAATAAATAAATAAATAAATATATATATATATATATATATATATATATATATATATATATATATATATATATCGACTTTGAAAGACTGTTTTCTTGTATTCACTTATCACTTACACTATAATGAACTTAAACAAGAATCTTACTTGGTATACATGCAAGTTACCTTTCGAAGACTAATGACTTGTCTAGATTTTCGAGCATCAATTGAGATTTATGAGAAATTAAGACACGGAATTAAAGTATTCAAAAGTTAACTGGTGTATATACCAAGTAAGATTCTTGCTTAAGTATATTATAGTGTGATATATGAATATATATATATATATATATATATATATACATATATATATATATATATATATATATATATATATATATATATATGTATGTGTGTGTGTGTGTGTGTGTGTATGTGTGTGTGTGTGTGTGTGTGTGTGTGTGTGTGTGTGTGTGTGTGTGTGTGTGTGTGTGTGTGTGTGTGTGTGTGTGTATGTGTGTGTGTGTGTGTGTGTGTGTGTGTGTGTGTGTTATCGAATATTTATGAACGAGTCATTATTAATTCTTATGTTGAAATCGAAGACATAATTTTGCAATTGCTTTTAATAAAGATATATGTATATATATAATTATTACTTTTTTTGAGTGCACTCGCACCCACGTACATGTGTGTGTGTGTGTGTGTGTGTGTGTGAGTCTGTGTGTGTTTGTGTGTGTGTGTGTGTGTGTGTATGTGTGTGTGTGTGTATGTGTTTGTGTGTCTGTGTGTGTGTGTGTGTGTGTGTGTGTGTGTGTGTGTTGGGTGTGTTGGGTGTAGATTTAGTTGCGTTTAGAATGTACTGTTCAGGTGACGAAACCTTTGTTGTAATAATATACTAATAATGGTTTATATCCAATATAAAATCACAACATAGAAAACATTTGAAATAAATACATCAAGGATTAATACAGTAGAAAAGTACAATGATTAAATTATTAAAACGATTAAATACGAGCTTTTATTAGTGTAAAGGATAATTGCAGGATTACATCGTGGGTTTTACTCTGCTGTGCAACCAAAGCCCTATGTTTAGCTTATCGAATTAGTCGCGCCCATGGCCTACAACAAATGCGTTTCGCCCATAGTTTGTTGGGAGCCCAGTACTGACTGGGAGCTAATAATTCGGTTTCTCTTTTTGGTACTTCTGTGTTAGTAATAAAATTACCTATATTGGAACTTAGTGCATGCAAATAGGAAATAATTTATAACCTAATTTCTGAGCGTTATTTGTAGAGATTTGCCGATTCCAATTTTTGTTTTTTTAACTGTTAAAATACGTATGTTGTGTAATTTATAGAAAATATAATTTTTAATCAGCTTTATCTATTGAAGTATTTGTTGCTTTGAATGAAGAAACGATTTTAGCAAATGCCGATTTGAGATCCACGAAAATATTACGATCGGAAGCATTTCTATTTCCTTTGTCACCGATCTTCTCGCTTTATTCTCTCTCTCTCTCTCTCTCTCTCTCTCAACGTCTCTGGCCGATACCCCTTCATACACGTCGAATCAAAATACAAAGAAAAGTAGGCTAGTTCCAATTTCTCCAACTATACAAACTGTGTAACGCACTAGGTTACTTGGGAAATAAGAATTGCAAGTTTTAAAATACAAAATTAGACAATTTAATAATCAATGACAAATTACAATAGAAGAAAAGACACCAATGTGTCGAGTAATTATCTTTTAATTACTGCTAATTATTACATACATTTTAATTACTTATTAACCTTTAAAATTTATATATCGACAATATAGTAACTTAAGTTTTTCAAATTAATTTTGAAATGAATATTCAAAGGACAATTTCTACCGTTCATGTGTTAACCGATACCATTTAAAATTCAACTTAGTTAACATTAAAATACATTTTCTTTATTGTTATCTAAAACATACCTGGTTGTGCACATTACTTGTATAACACTATAACACACATAATTAATTACTGCACATGGCTTTTGTACACCTTAACACTGCACATCGCTCTTTCAATCAGCGCTCTTAAACAAAATTATATAAACTTTTACTTATTTGAAACACATAAATAATCACTTCTGACTTCTTCTTTGGCTGCGTTAAATAAATTTGGTACCGGCCTTGACATCTTAAATTTTGAATACTCTAAGCTTATAAACTTCTAATTTATATTCCGAAAAGTGCCATGAAGTCTGTTCCGTTCAGGAACCTCTGGGTGACTGGGCCTTCTGCAACGGCACGCCAACGGAATTTCCCACCCTTGGTTATTATTTTGAATTTTTTGATTGGTCCATCGGATCAGGCAATATCAGACCATGCTTACGTCACATGGGGTGATGTCATCTATTAACTTAAGCTACTAACTCGTACGATATTTTACATTTCTACCCGCTAGGGGCGCTACGAAACGTACCCTAGAATTACAATTGTACAAAGAAAACAAAAATTTTCTTTTATATTCGGACGATATAATTATTAAATATATAGATGAATTTATATGTAACACCTTATTTTTAAGAGTGTTACAACTGAAATTTCTATTATTGAAGTTATGTTGTAACTGTGACGGAAATTTGTAATGTTTAAGAAATCATTACTTACATCCGATATGTTTGGCATGCTTTTAGAAATTCTTATTCAGAAACCAAGGCTGGACGTTTTGTGCAGCCTATTACATTAAAACGGAACTGTTAATAGGCTTCACCTTATGACCAAGATGTTAAATAAATTAGTTATTAGAGAATATCATATACGCCTACATAACTTAAAAGAGTCGAAAATCTATTTAATAAAAGAGAATGGACAGAAAACTTTGAGAATCGAAATCGGGATCGAATTCGAAAATTTTAGTTAACGCTCCATCCTTAGTTATATGCTTGAGAAACACTATTTATAAATGGAGGCTGTTCAACATGTCTTACGTATGATGTCTCCAGAGCTGACCTAAACCGGATATAATGTTACAATGTACATTGCAATCCCTGTTACCCTACATTCCCGAATGTTCTACGTCCTGGAGGCATTCTGGACAAGGTAGACAAATGTTTGTAAGTAGAGAAAGAGGGAGAAAACTATTCCCGCCATTTTATAAAATTAAACTTAAATGGAAACTTCAATGAAAGGAAGGAAAGCGTTCTTCACTGTGTTACGAAGAAATCGCTTGATAATAAATTTAACATATAATACCTATATCTACTATTAACCGTAAAAATGTATTTTACAACAAACCTTTCATATTCGAGGCAAAATTTTCCAGGATTTCCTACTAGATTAGGAGAACACGTGCCTAAAAATGTGATAAAACTTGGAACAAATTGCTAGGCTACATGATATTATAACCATCTCATTAGTTTTAGACATTGAAATTGACTCAAACAAGACTTTTTTAAACATCGTTTATTCTATAATTAGTTTTAAATAATAAGTCATTTGTGAAACGTAGTATTAAACATTGAAAATTTCTATATATATAGTTAAGTAGACATCCAGTATAAGTAATTTTCATACAAATTGGTAATAATAATCTGTTCTCATCAACACGATAAAATTTATTTACAAAGTCTACTTTTCTTTAACATTTTGCGGCTTGGCGTTGTAGGTAGAATGGTCTTAAAAGTGTGAAGTTTTTTGCACTGATGTTTTTAATCCCTTCTATTAGTTTACACTCTCCCTAAATATATTTATAAATCTCGCTCAAATTTTCAATCGATAACAAAATACTTTTTACTCATTCACTCGAGTTCCAATACACTATTTTAAATCTTGTATTGCTTAGTTTTTTCAAGACAGTTTTTTCAAAAATTAATTTATTCATTGAATTTAATTAAAAAATTGTAATAATCAATTTAGTTTTCTATTTGTCCCCTAAATATTATGATTCTGTCATATGTATGTACATATTTATATAATTTGTAACTATTGTAAAATTTAATTATAATTAATTGTAAAAAGTTACTATAATAAAATTTTTCTTTCTGGACCTAAGTAGGAATTGTTTTTTTTTTGCTATATTACCTAATTCACTGGGTGTCCATGTACAGTCTTTATGTAAAACGTGTCTCTCAATGAAATCATAACCCTGATAACAGCCTAAAATGGGTTATTGGTGGCTAAATTAGTTTTTATTACAAACTCAGGTGTTGTTTCTCCTGAGAGGTTTATTCCTCGAGCCTGTAGGTTTCGGGCCAAAGATTAAATTCAAGGGATAAACCATTACATCCCCGCGGATAAGAAGTGGTTTATTATCATATGGTAAATGCAAGAAGGAGATGAGTTGGCGGAGGTATATAAGTGGTAAAGATAATTAGGTAAATAATAAGTAGGTAAAGTATGGGGCCCAACGGTTAGAGCTCGATGCTTACACAGTAGCATAGGGTAACAAATAGAGAAAGACTTAAATCGATTAAGGAGTCTAGTGAATAAATAAATTAAATAAGAATAAATCGATAATGTATAGGTCTAATTATTAGTATACTCGTTTTCATGTCTGTATGGAATATTTCCATATACGTGAGTACTGTGTTGTGCCGATTCTAAAGTTGTACCTTTACGTTAGGTATAACCTTAGGAATGGAAGAAAACTGTAGTCAAATATATATAGGTTCAATAATAATTAAATTAAATTTAAATATTTATGTTAATTAAATGAAAATTAACTAAAATATAAATAAAATTTAAAATGAACTAATAGTAAATAGAATTAATTATCGAAAGACAATTTGGTAAATGGACAGTTCAAGAGTCGTCTGTAGGGCTTATCAGGTAAAATAGTATATATGAAAGAGAATCTAATTTAAAAGTAAAATAAATCAGGTAAAAAGTAAAATAAATAATTAAGAATATCAGTAAAACAATAAAATAGACGTTTTAGACATGGTCGACCGAACACTGAACTGGATCACATCGAGCACCATTTTAATGAATATTGAATGAAACGGTAAATGTATAATAGAACCAGCTTTTGGTAGAACTATATAGATACATAATAATATGTTTTAATTTAAAAGTAGTAAAATAAACTTTGTTAAAATGGCAACTCGTCAAAGGAAAGACACAGAATCACGTGATGGAATTATTTAGGGCAATGAAAGAGGAAGATAAATAAAAAAGGTTACAGGAAATAGAAGAACAAAAACTGGAAAGGTTCAGAGACAAGGACGAAGGGAAACAGAGAGATTAATAGGACAAAAGCAATATATGGGAATAATAAAGGAACAAAGCTTAAGAGAAATAGATGAAGAAAAATAAGAGAGATTAAGGGAATAAGAAGGACTATGGAAAAAATAGATGAACTAAATTAGGAGAGGATGAAAGAAATAGTGAAACAGATAAAAGAGAGGATAAGAGAAAAAGGATAAAAAGAAAAGAAAGAAGGAAAGCAAAGAAGATGAAAAAGAAATAAGAACCCTTAGAGAGATAAGGAATATGAGAATAGAGGAGATAAGTGAAGGGATGACCAGAAAAAAATTAAGAGTTTGAGAGTACGATCCATGAAACATAGAGAAAGTGGAAAATATAGAGCTAGTATTTGAAGGAAATAAGAGAAACGTTAGCCACGAAACGTTAAAAGGAATAAAGAAAAGTGGTTGGAAAAAAGTAGTGGAGGAGTGGAGGATAAAATAATGAACATGGGGGAAGGAGGAAGTATTGCCACCTTGTTTAAAGCAAGGATGTTGGGAACAACGGGAATAAAAGTACTGTATATTAATATTATAAAATAATACGTAAAAAATAACAATATTATATATTTGCAAAGAGTATAACATTAAAGTAAAGCATTGTTTTATAATTTCCGAATACAAGTAAATTTACGATGCTCCGCGTACGTGTTACAACATCTGCAGACTAGACTGTGCATATATCACGTGAGGAGGAGCTAGTGTAATAAATTAACCTTTGCTTATCCTGAGGATAATATAACTTATACACAGATTGTTTCAATAACTGCCTGAAGGGGGTTTCCCCCCCTTCTCTCTCTCTCTTTCTCTCAAAATATATTCTGAAATTAATCAGCCTTTGTTTGTTCCTAATATGCACATTAATTATAAATATATGACAGAAAAACGCCAAAAAACATGTTTCTCCATACGTTAATTATTATTTTGTCCTACTGTTTCAACGTTCATATTGATATCGGGGGTGCATATTTTAACTGTAATATCCCTCTTTTACATAGGTAGTTAAAACAAACCCTAAATATCTGGGGAAACATATTTTAAAGAAATAACAAGTCGACAAATCCTGTTGTGATTGAATAACTACTACCACTATACCGACGTCATTTGTAAATGTTACTTCATATTTTGTAATTACTAAATTTGCATATCTTTGGCCTCCAATAATCTGTGTTTACGTACTACCGGTGGATGATATTAAATAAGGAACCTCAAAAGGTAAAGGGTGTTCGAAACGATTTCAAAATCTTTATTTACTACAGAGTAAAACATTAAATAAAGATAAAAAATTAATAAAACTCCACAGATTACTATTAAAGCATATAAAGTAACTATAGCAATATTTGAGCTCATATTACGGGAAAAACACAATTGATAAACAAGTTACATGAACATAAATTTGTAAAGTCAATTCCTAATCAGGCCAAGAAAATAAATTTAAATCGTAGATTATTTTTATTAAATAATTACTATTAAACCACAAAAATTATGACTATGCATTTCCATACATACTCATCTGCTGCACAGAAATAATCCAGTCAAATCCGGGATTTCAAACATGGATTCAGTTCGAATCCAACCTAAAGACATCAACTTTTTTATATTTAATTAATGACTAAGTATTTGAAAAACTGTATTAACATCAGTTGTCACCCAATAAAGTTTAAAAAAATGTATTTGAACTCAAGTGAATAAACAAAAGGTATTTTACTAACGATTGAAAATATAAACAAGATACACACACACACACACACTGTAACGGCCTGGAAGGCCGTCCAAATGGGAAATTATAATAATTTTCTATTTTTTAAATAACAATTTTAATATTTAAATAATAGGGTTTTAATTTATGGTATAAGGAAACGTTGTAAAGGGTCACGAAGTCAGTAAAATTTTGAATAAGTATTATTAAGACAAATTACAAAATTACAATAGCATGATACTGTAATAACTAACTAAATTTGACAAACGGGAGTGCACTGAAAAAATTCTAAGTGCCGAAATATGCTAACTTGAGAACTAGGCCACGTAGAACTATCATCGACATTCTTAAATGACCAGAAAAATACAAAATAAACAATAATGAAAACAGAATTTAAAAAACTTAAATAACAAAAAAGTTACAGCAATTTTAAAATAGACATTTTTCAGTGTTCTAAAACAGATAACAAAATTATGCAGGTTGAATCGAATTCGTTGTCCAACCCGCCTGTACAAGAAAAGAAGCAAGGAGATAGCGACGAGCTTAGAGCAGGGGGGAAAGGTTACATAGCCGCAATAAATACAGGAACTTAGGGACCTGTAAGGCAGTCTGTAAAAATTTTTAATACGAGGTGCTAACGGCCGTAATGTCGGATCGCGCCTAGAACCACCATAAGGCCAGATGGGACCAAACCATCACGCTTCCGCCGTCTAAGACCATCCATGGACAAGGGCTCCATACTCAGCCTCCAAGACGCGGAAATGGAGAAAGACTTCCATCGACTGACCAGGGATGGCAACTTCCGTTGCCCAGGGACCAAGGAATCCAGACGAGAGGACTCCAGGACCGGCAGGGAAATCCTTGGCAAGTCATTTTCTCTAATATATACAAATTAACGTCAAATTTAGTCAGTTAAATTTATTAAATTCAAATTACCAATTAAACATAAACAATGACTTCACTCTATGTTGAAAAATTAAATAAATCTTAAAAGTAGTAAAATTAATTAGTATAACAAAAATATTTAAATTATGATAATAAATATTAAATTTACAAAGTGGATTTGGCCATACGCCGATCATTTTCAGAAACACCAGATTTATTGAATCATATCAATTTTAAAATTATTTATAATAAAATGTGAATTTACCAGTTCAATCTTGAAATGAGAAGATAAAATATTTTATTATGGTAAATTTGGAACTAATTTTGTTTAAAAATTCGTAAATGTAATTAGTGAATTATATATGAAATGTAGGATTTAAATATGTGAAAAATAACGAACTTTTAAATAATTGTTTGTAAAGATAAAGAGAGAGTTAAATGTATTTTATTTGAAAAGATAATTATTTTAGTTTAAAATCAGAAATTAAACGCATTATAAAAACTTACAGTATTTGAATTTATCCTGTGTTGAACAACCAATAAAATCTTTTAGTTTTTTCCAACTGATAAACAATGATTATAAAATCAAAGTACAGTTTAATTAAATTTCATTAATATATAAATGTATAAAATTCAGAACCTAATGCTTCTTCAAACGAGTTCTCTCCTGACAACAATTTTATTGAGCTATTCTAAAAATTAGTTGGTTTTTTGTATTGAAGCCCAGAGACGATGTCTACTGGCAGATCATGTTTAAAGAACACAGAAGCCTTTTAAAAAAGGTATCTTAAAAATGATCATATTTTGCACGTCCCCTTGCTGTGCCTGCAGATCTCATGAAGTGGTAAGATTCTTTGAAAATCTTGTGTGTTCATATAAATGTTGTTTCTTTCCAGCTGACTATTTTACTGACATGTGTGACTAAATACAGACCCAACAAACCTGCCAACCAACTTAGGGGAGGTCATACAAATGTTAAGGTAGAAGTCAGCGGGAATAGGCTTGCATTTAGGCGTGGTACATTATGCGGGAACACAAGACAAAATTTAGGGATCTTAACACGGTACACAAAACTGTGTGAGCAGCAGATATATAAATATATAATAAATATGTAATTGTGCCAACGAAGCGGGGGGACGTTGCAACACACACGTGTATATGTATACATATATATATATATATATATATATATATATATGTATATATATATATATATATATATATATATATATATATATATATATATATATAAGAATGTGAACTAATAGAAAGAATGTAGTAGTAAGAAAACGCTGTAACTACTTTCCAATTGGTTAGTTAAGACCAATAGCTTTTTGGCAAGGCAGTAAAATGAAATTACTTTATTTAATGTTAATTAAATTAGCTGTTTTAAGGAATAATTCTTCACTTTTTTTAAGCTAAATGGAACGAAATAACTATATTGGATCTTAGCTTTTTTATGGAAAGTTTTTGTCTCATTTAAAACTAAAATAATTTATTAATAAATTTAATTATAGAATTATTATTTTCAAAAAACTGTATTAACATCAAGTGTCGTTCACTACAACTTTAAAAAAATGTATTTGAACCTGAGTGGATGAATTAAATGTATTTGATTAACGATTGAAAATTTGAACTATATATATATATATATATATATATATATATATATATATATATAGAGAGAGAGAGAGAGAGAGAGAGAGAGAGAGAGAGAGAGAGAGAGAGAGAGAGAGTGACCTAATTGAAGGAATTGAATAACAACAAACAGTGACGCACAATCAATAATTTTTTTAATCATGTATGACCTATATGATAGAACATGCTATCTACGAAACATGTCTTGTAATATACCTGAGGAAAATGTTTCCAAAACATCCAATAAACCTTTACTGTAGAAGCTGGATCTGATATTATCCACTGTTGCCCAGTTGTCAGTGCTCCTCATATTTTCCTATCTATTCAGCCTACTGAAAGATTCCCGAAACCCTGATTCTTTACAGGTAATCTGTGTTCCTCTGCTCATTCTCTCTGACCTGTAATTATACTGTATTTAAATATTTCGCATACATAGTTTGCAGTTTGCTGTTCCACGAAGCGTAATTAACCACGTGTATCAGGTTTAAACTAAATCTACAGTCCAACGCTCTAAGCCAATCATTGATCCGGCTACATTCAATCGAATCTAATCCTCGAATTACATATTACAGGGAGCAGCTGCAATGTATAATAAAAGGTTTTATGTAAATAATATTTGAATGCATGGCTGCTGTGCGAGAGTTAGTTGATTTGCCACGCCTAGGATTAAATCGTCTAGGATTACACACGCTCATAAATCAGTTAATTGGGATATGCGAAACACACTAATTATAAAACAAAGCCACAACAACGTATAGGTTTGAAAATAATAAAAGACGGATAGTTTAGAAAAACTATATTTATGATCTGTTTTGTATCATTATATTCGACTTTATATATTTACAAAGTAATGTGGTCATTGATCTTTCACCTCGAAATTTGTAACTATAATATAACAAACTATAGTCCGCAGAATAATCAAAATATAGGTTATAAAGTAAAATGTATTGAAATTTGTAGCATACTCAACTTCACTTCTATGCATTCGATTTCTGGCTTTCATAACATTGCAATATTTACCTTTGTTGACGCGTTTCGGAATGAACTCAATTTCTAAACTTAAAAATTGCTTAAAGAGTGTAATTTTAAAGTTTTGAAAATGGTTTCATTCCGAAAGATGTTAACGAAGGACATCGGATATATATAAAAAAAATATATTTTATCTTCAGAGCTTAATAAAAATTATATAAAATTTAAACTACATATATATGTATAGAGAGAGAGAGAGAGAGAGAGAGAAAGAAAGAGAGAGAGAGAGAGAGAGAGACAAAGAGAAAGAGAGAGAGAGATTAATTTGTTCCTAAAAATCTTCAACAGAGATCTCGTTGTTCTGTTTCATAGCTCATGATAGGTTACAACTTACAGTCTCCAGCTGTATTTGCGTCAACCATCACAGTCAATCGGTCTTTGGCGGCCTTAAAACCTGAAAATGTTTCCACTTCATCCACTATAAATAGTATTCTGTAGGTGTTTACTTCTAGAACAGACCAGCTTCTGCGTAACTCGGGAAACGAATAAGACGGGCTAGCGTAAGTCAATATATTACAGTATATATATATATATATATATATATATATATATATATATATATATATATATAAGCCACAACAACGCGTAAGGTTAAAAATAATAAAAGAAGTTTAGTTTATAAAAACAATATTTATGATCTGTTTCGTATCATTTTATTCGTCTTTATATACATTCACAAGTTATGAGGTCATTGCTTTTTCACTTCGCAATTTGTAACTGTAAATAATAATAATTAGATTACTTCAAACTAACAA
>JBAIZL010000398.1:1747500-1752500 GCA_036971475.1 Prosapia bicincta | reverse complement strand
TTCTTTGAGATATTTCTAGATATTTAAAAGTTGGTGCAGTGACAAAGTGCGTTATACTTTGAGTATGAAGTTTCACAGTTCGAATCCGGCTAGACCACCAATTTTTTTATATTTTATTTATATAAAAAATATTTTAAAAAACTGTATTAACATCAATTTTCATCCACTATTGGTTAAGAAAAAGTGTATTTGAACTTGATTGGACGAATAAGAACGTATTTTATTAACGATTGAAAATTCGTGCAAGATATATATATACAGAGTTTGACCTAATAGAAGGAATTTAATAAAAATGAAGGATAGCTTAAATTTTGTTGTTTATTTTAATTATTTCCTTAAAAAACGTATCTGTATGAAAGCTTATTCATTTGAACTAAAATTAACGCCTTTACATAGAACTGTGATTAAAGTCCACTGTTTAGCTATAATAAAACCATTGCAGCAAATAAAGTCTGTTCAAGTATATGTACCAAACGCATAAAGCAAACAAGAAATATAATCAAAAGTTTTTAGTCATTACCTACTTAGGAAACAAAGCCGTGGCTACTTTTTAATAAATTATACGTACTGTTAGCTATAGAAAGATTGGATAATTTTGAAGTTGAGTACGCAGTTATAGATTCGTCCTTCAAAAGAACACATATTTAGGAAATTCATCTGCGTACAACTTTCCAATGTGTTTAGACATCTGTTTTCCATCTGGGGAAGCAATACCCATTGATTATTTGGAATACTGTTTCCGTATGATCTGGTGGATCTAATTTCCAATGAAACAAATAGCTTCCAAACAAGTGAATAAAACAAAAGCTTTCTCACAAACCAGATTCGGCGGAATGACCTGTCTGTGGTCGACCTTGACGCTTTCATAGCTACACTAATCAATATTCCCTGAATGTCATTGCCCGGAACTGGATGCTATTTCACGGCAGAGAGAATAGAAACGTCGCACACAGAGGGCTCTTCATACTGTGAGTTTCTAAAGGTATTTCAGGTGTACAGAGATATATTGTGAATACATACGTTCCTATTAAACGTATTATTTAACTGAAATGCAATTAATATTAATAAAAATATAGTTAAAGTCTATTCTTACTTTACTAAATAAAAGAAATATTTTAGTTGCTCTTTATTAAATGATTAACTTTAGTACACATTGAGTAACATAACCTATTAGGAAAAAACAGCTGTTCTACTACATAACCTGTGACACAAAATCAGCTGTTTTACGTAATCATATGTTATCACTTACTTAAAAGCAAATGAAAAAATATTGCATACCTCGGAGGTTTTTGTGAAATGTTTTTCTCTCACGCTAAAATTAATTCATTAACTTTTATTCACGAAATATTATTTCACAACTATATTAACATCAATTCTCATCCTCTACAAGTTTAATGAAATGTATTTGAACTTGAGTGGATGAATAAAAAGTATTTGACTAACAATTGAAAATTTGAAAAGAAAATATACAGGGGGGAGAATGTGATCTACTAGAAGGAATTGGATTAATAATGTATTTTATACTCCTACATAATACCTTATAGAGTAATACTCTCCCTCAGAGCACCTATGAAAGATAAATTACTATGTCAGTATGTAAAAATGTAAAATCCCTCATTACCAATAGTTGGATATATGAGTTTACCAGTAGATATTCTAGAAGGCAAGGACAATCTAAAGACGTAAGATCAAAATGTATATCTGATGCGGATATTTATGCAACGTATGATGGATTGTCAGATATCCTAAATTACTCTCCTAAACTTATGGAATGAGATATATTCTATATCAAGATAAATAAATATTTGAGTGATTTTGAGAAATGAGGAAAGTAATTATGCGAGAGACTAAAACTTCTGGAAATTAGAGACGAAGGATACACCAAATAAAAGCCTTGAAAATCTCTGTCTCAAGGGAAACTATTACGGACGGAGCAACGCAACATCTACAATAAGATGCAATATCTCAAGTGAAAACTTTCTCCTAGAAGTTATGGGGAATATAACTGCCTGTGTGTGTGTATGTGTGTGTGTGTGTGTGTGTGTGTGTGTGTGTGTGTGTGTGTGTGTGCGTGTCTGTGTATCTGTGTTCGTGTGTGTATGTGTGTGTGTGTGTGTGTGTGTGTGTGTGTGTGTGTGTGTGTGTGTGTGTGTGTGTGTGTGTGTGTGTTCGGGTGTGTGTGTGTGTGTGTGTGTGTTCGGGTGTGTGTATGTGTGTGTGTGTGTGTGTGTGTGTGTGTGTGTGTGTGTGTGTGTGTGTGTGTGTGTGTGTGTGTGCGTGTCTGTGTGAGTGTGTGTGTGTGTGTGTGTGTGTGTGTGTGTGTGTGTGTATGTGTGTGTGTGTGTGTGTGTGTGTGTGTGTGTGTGTGTGTGTGTGTGTGTGTGTGTGTGTGTGTGTGTGTGTGTAGTAAAACATATTGGGAAACATATTACGGTAATAAGAATCTTGCTATTACTTTAATCTCACCATATTATCAAACAGCTGATAAGGCAGAAGAATGTGGGGTCGTAAATCAAACTTATCTCCTAGTGGTGTGCCAGGCCAGTTGCCCCCAGATCAGATATCTAAAATTTCAATTTCTGCACGATCCTAGTGCCACATTACTGTCAATGATCCAAAAACAGGAAAATTTAATGTTTTACATGTTGTTGGAGATTTGATCTCAATTAAGACACATCTATAATTTTGATAAAGGCTCTATTAACCTTTATGCTCGAGAGAAATATAGTAATTAAACCTCTAAAAATGTTGTAATATTATTTATAAAGTGTTGGCAGCTGTAGTAAGGTATGTAATTCAAAAATCGTTTTAAAATGATAATTTGGCGTTTTAAACAATTTTAGAAGAAAACCGATGCCATTATTCACCTGATTCAATTGGTTTTGCAAACAAAATCACTTCAACACATCTTATTTTAAATTACATAAATTATGGAAAAACAAAATTATTTTAAAAACTGTAGTACAGTACTTATCTTTTACTAATTGGCTACAGTTCTATTACAATTAGTGAATAGCTTGCATCGACTACTTGTTCCCAGATTGTCATTTGGAAGCCTTTCTGTACTTTTTTCTATTAGATGTATGTTTTTTAATGAGGGCAAGATATTATTGTTTTTGATGTCAGGTGTGGCTAAGTTTGAATTGTAAGTGTTTGGTTTGTTGTATGATTTGAGGTGTTGCACAGGGCGCACGCACGTCTGTGGATATGTATGTTGTATACGTGTATATGTATATACAGATGTATGTATGTATGTATATATCGAACTTTTTCTTCATAACTGTTGAGTTGTATGATTCTAAAATTCAATATTATTTTAAAAACCTGGTTAGAAATATACGAGTATGAAATTCTTAATTTTCTCTTCTTCGTTTCGGTTAAAAATATATATTCGAGTACACTTTCTCAAAATTACAATATTTTCTTTTGTTGACGCTTTTCGGAATGACTCCGTTTTCTAAACTTCAATAGTATTTATCGAAACTAAAAGTGCTGTTTACGTTTTGAAAATAGTCATGCATGGGATTCGATTTTTGTTTTTTGCACATCTTTTAAATATAATATGAATAACAAAGCTGGATTTCAGTTACAAGATTGTCGTTAAAAAATCGTTAAATATAATTAATTCTTTTACGTGGGAAAGGAACGAGTAATCTGATAGCAATATTTCTCTTCCATCAGGCTAAACCTAGTTTGCAAAGAAGAGCCCGTTTGGAAAGTAAACAACCAACATTAAAGGAATTGTGAATGCTGCGCGCCTTGCAACTTTACGTCTGGGAATTCGCAAAACTCACTCAGCCTTTGTTGGTCCCGACGGGCAGAGCCTATCCTGCGTGAGTCTGCATTATTAGATTCCTGAAGGACGCCTGCCTAAGTCGTGGCCGAAGGGACAGGAATATTCCCTGCGACTGGAATCCCACTGCTACCTAAGTTGTTAGATAGCATAAAAATTGCGATATTAGTACCATCGGGGAATCAACAGATATCCTCAGCTCACGATTAATATATATATATATATATATATATATATATATATATATATATATATGTTTAATTTTTAGGTGATTAGCACATCTTTTTAAAATGGCGGTAGTTACCTCTTTTTTAAAGATATATTATGTTGATAGTTTTTTTTACTTGCTGTAACTTTTATCAAAAAGCTTAGCGGTAACTAAAAATCAAAACTTAAAGAGCTTTCCATTAGGAAAGGTTATCACATAATAGTTCGTAGCTGAATAGACTAATATTTTTGCAGAATGTTTAAATATAACTGCATTTATTTTGTTTAACAAATAGTAAAAGATATAACGAACACTCTTATTACTATACACAAAATACGTATATCTTACATTTGAGAAATATGAATTAATATTGAAGTGTTTTACATTTAAAAAAAATATTTCACAAAATAACTAGCTATTAGTATAAATTAAAGATATTATATAATAAAGCACATTCAACAAATAGTAATACTTCAATCTCAATACACTTATTTATTCATTACTTTTTGATAATTATATTTTAAAATTATTCTAATAATCCAAAATAATGTATTCATAGGTATTTTCTATCATTGATGCAAACTGTCAACTATCTTTAGTATGTTAATCTGCGTTAGGAAGAGCCTCAAGTAATACATTTTTTATATAGTTCCCTAAAATTGAATTAGCTGTGTCAATACAAGAAAATTATATATATAAATCTAGTATAAGAAGAAATTACAATTTTTAAAATTAGGCATTGGTAGAGTTAATAAAGAGAATGTGCAACATATTGTACACGAAACACCCGAACAACGATATTTTGTCTAAATTAGTCCTAAATAATAAATATTCATTGTATAACTTTTCTATTATTTTTTTATGGTATTTGAATCAATATGTCGTAGTATATTTGGTGTTTTTAAAGTCTGATGGAAAACATTCTTCTGGCAAATTAAATTAATTATCTAGCAATACGTCTAAAATAGGTATAAAGAAGAAGAATCTAAACTATTTGAA
>JBAIZL010000398.1:1737500-1742500 GCA_036971475.1 Prosapia bicincta | reverse complement strand
AAATAATATATACAGAGGTACATAACCTATATTAAAACAACTGTTCTACCACGTAACCTATAACACAAAATCAGCTGTTTTATGAAATCATATGTTATCACTTATTTTATGCTAAATGGTACGAAATAACTATATTACATACTTTGGCCCCTTTTGTTGAATGTTTTTCTCAAATATAAAATTAAAATTAATTCAATAAATGTAATAAATGAATAAATATTTTATACTAAAATCAACGACTAAAATTGTATAAAAGATTTATATGAAAAGAGCGTAAACTAATAGGAGGTAAATAATATCACAGAAAGCCTGAAATCAAGGTTTAGTCAAAATAGCAAAATGCAGCTACATCAATTATATTTTTATTAAGACGTATAGATATGAAAAACACTATGCTCCTCACAAAGTTTTTATATCATTAGATAATGTATTTGATTCAAAGTAAATAGAAATATACCATTTTAGTTAGATAAATAGTATAGTGATTTAATTAAAGTTATATCCAACCTTTCATTCAGATTTAAATCGAATTTTATTTCTCTTATTTTGTGAAGTAGTCCCCAATTTCTTATTGTTTTATTTAATTTCCACATGACTTACAATTTTCCAGTCAGGTTAACCGTTCCTGCTTAGTTGACCTACGTAGCAAGGTTTAACTGTGTTATAGTTTCTTCATGAGATTTGAGGTTAGGATTTTTCTGTATATTCGTAACTCACGAAAGTAAGGTTGACTTGGACTATTTTTTTAACTTGAAACGTAATTTCACTTGCCGCAATCGAGATTTACATTCAAACATAAGGTCCATAAATATCTCCCTTTTGTTCCACTCTACATACATATGTCTACCCTCTCCAGAATGCCTCCAGAACGTGGAATATTAGGGAGTGTAGGAGAGCGTAGTTGCACGTGATATGAAATGTACATTGCGACATTACATCAGTTTAGGCCAGCCCTGGAGACAACTTACATGAGACAAGTTAAACTGTCTGAGGATGTGGCTACAAATTTAAAGCACGTGTTGAGGAGTTAACACAGATTAGATTGTCGCTGACAGTGTGACAAACTTTCCTCAGTTAGGGGCGCTTACTTAAAATCTTTGAAAATACAAACTATAGTTTAAAAAATGCTTTTAGTTTTTTTAGTTTTCTGTTTAGAATCATTGAAAGGGTTGTTAATTGTTACTGAAGTTTGTATTAGTTTTCTGTTTAGAATCATTGAGAGGGTTGTTAATTGTTACTGAAGTTTGTATTAGTTTAATGTTTAGAATCATTGAGAGGGTTGTTAATTGTTACTGAAGTTTGTATTAGTTTTCGGTTTAGAATCATTGAGAGGCTTGTTAATTGTTACTGAAGTTTGTATTAGTTTAATATTTAGAATCATTGAGAGGGTTGTTAATTGTTACTGAAGTTTGTATTAGTTTTCTGTTTAGAATCATTGAGAGGGTTGTTAATTGTTACTGAAGTTTGTATTAGTTTAATGTTTAGAATCATTGAGAGGGTTGTTAATTGTTACTGAAGTTTGTATTAGTTTTCGGTTTAGAATCATTGAGAGGCTTGTTAATTGTTACTGAAGTTTGTATTAGTTTAATATTTAGAATCATTGAGAGGGTTGTTAATTGTTACTGAAGTTTGTATTAGTTTTCTGTTTAGAATCATTGAAAGGGTTGTTAATTGTTACTGAAGTTTGTATTAGTTTAATGTTTAGAATCATTGAGAGGGTTGTTAATTGTTACTGAAGTTTGTATTAGTTTTCGGTTTAGAATCATTGAGAGGCTTGTTAATTGTTACTGAAGTTTGTATTAGTTTAATATTTAGAATCATTGAGAGGGTTGTTAATTGTTACTGAAGTTTGTATTAGTTTTCTGTTTAGAATCATTGAAAGGGTTGTTAATTGTTACTGAAGTTTGTATTAGTTTAATGTTTAGAATCATTGAGAGGGTTGTTAATTGTTACTGAAGTTTGTATTAGTTTTCTGTTTAGAATCATTGAGAGGGTTGTTAATTGTTACTGAAGTTTGTATTAGTTTAATGTTTAGAATCATTGAGAGGGTTGTTAATTGTTACTGAAGTTTGTATTAGTTTTCGGTTTAGAATCATTGAGAGGGTTGTTAATTGTTACTGAAGTTTGTATTAGTTTAATGTTTAGAATCATTGAGAGGGTTGTTAATTGTTACTGAAGTTTGTATTAGTTTTCGGTTTAGAATCATTGAGAGGCTTGTTAATTGTTACTGAAGTTTGTATTAGTTTAATATTTAGAATCATTGAGAGGGTTGTTAATTGTTACTGAAGTTTGTATTAGTTTTCTGTTTAGAATCATTGAAAGGGTTGTTAATTGTTACTGAAGTTTGTATTAGTTTAATATTTAGAATCATTGAGAGGGTTGTTAATTGTTACTGAAGTTTGTATTAGTTTTCTGTTTAGAATCATTGAGAGGGTTGTTAATTGTTACTGAAGTTTGTATTAGTTTAATGTTTAGAATCATTGAGAGGGTTGTTAATTGTTACTGAAGTTTGTATTAGTTTTCGGTTTAGAATCATTGAGAGGCTTGTTAATTGTTACTGAAGTTTGTATTAGTTTAATATTTAGAATCATTGAAAGGGTTGTTAATTGTTACTGAAGTTTGTATTAGTTTTCTGTTTAGAATCATTGAGAGGGTTGTTAATTGTTACTGAAGTTTGTATTAGTTTAATGTTTAGAATCATTGAGAGGGTTGTTAATTGTTACTGAAGTTTGTATTAGTTTTCGGTTTAGAATCATTGAGAGGCTTGTTAATTGTTACTGAAGTTTGTATTAGTTTAATATTTAGAATCATTGAGAGGGTTGTTAATTGTTACTGAAGTTTGTATTAGTTTTCTGTTTAGAATCATTGAAAGGGTTGTTAATTGTTACTGAAGTTTGTATTAGTTATCGGTTTAGAATCATTGAGAGGCTTGTTAATTGTTACTGAAGTTTGTATTAGTTTAATGTTTAGAATCATTGAGAGGGTTGTTAATTGTTACTGAAGTGTTTTTATTAGTTTAGTGTTAGCGTTAAATATTTTACGTGAACCTAACTGAAAATTCAAATTTGTCTCTGGTATTATTCTATTCCTTCTATTAGATTACTCTATCCTTTTATATATATATATATATATATATATATATATATATATATATATATATACTTCGAAGTTTCAACCGATATTATTTTCACTCATCCACTCAAGGTCAAACACAATTTATAAACTCGTAGTGGATGACTGTTGATGTTAAATTTTTTCAAATATTATTCATTAGTTAAATTTTTGTTAAACTAATTTTAGTTTTATAAGAGAAAAAACGGGGCAAGTTATGCAATACAGTTACTTGCCACGCCCAGCTCAGACCCTGCTGACAGCTTCTACACCGACGGCTTATATAACCCAGTAGATAGATCAGCCGGTGCTGGTTGGTTCTGCACCGCATTCTTTGACTTCTCCGCGGTTAGTACCGATAAAAGCAACATCGATGGGAAGATATAGGCCATCCATGAGGCATCCTCCGTCTTGCTACACTCTGACAGGAAGCCTAATGACACAGTTTTTTTTGTTGTCTCGCAAGTGCCAATATTAGCACTTGCTTCAAATACCCCCACAGTGTGGCTCAAAACCATTAATTGACGTCTGGAAATAGAAAATCTCATAAGAGCAGAGTGAAATATACAGCTGCAATGGCTACTTAGCCATGTAGACATTGCATGGGACAATAAGGCCGAATAACATGTCAAAAAGGAAGCAAAAGCTGAACAATCTAAAGTTCAAATGCTTTTTAATTTCAGCCAAAAAGCATCATTGACGCTATAGTGAGCGCCTCTAACCGAAGAGCTATAGCGGAACTGGCCATAAATATAAAAAGGGAAGCTCTTAGTAACCGAGGGTCTGATTACAAGGTTTCGACCTCGGATGGAGGTCGTCGCCAGTTTCCGCATAGCAACCAGCATCGACTATCTGCAGGGCAATCTGCACTGGATCGGCATTGCTGATGATTCGAATTGCCCCCTCTGCCAAACGGTCGTAATAGACGGCGACCACTTGCTTCCTTGCTCAGATCTTTACAGCATTCCTAAGGCCCACCTTGAAATGGTTAAAATGCCAAGAACAGGTGTTGGCTGAAAAAATAAAATAATAAAACGTTCTTCGCGCACACCATAAATTAACTGATCATTGCCCAATATACCTCATACCTTGAGGCTCCTCTACCAGATCTGTCCTCTTAAAGTTGTACAGTTGGTCTCCAAATGCCTCCTTAGCATACTCGATATCTCTGAACCTCGCTTGTGACGTTTAGCAAGATAAATCCCTTTCTCTGCCACTGGACATTCCACATAGTCAAGCAGAACCAGAAACTGAAACTTCATCTGCTCCTCATTGTTTATACATGTTTGTAAAATATATATTTACCTCAGATTATAGGCAGAAAAAAATGTTTAAGTACTCGTTTGTATATTTCCCATAACTTTGACGAGAAAGACTTCACTCGAGGTACTGCATCTATTTCTAGAGGTTTCGTTGCTCGGACAATAGAGTTGCCTTTGAAACAGAGATACTCAAGCCTTTTGCTTCGTCTCTGGTTTCCTGAATTTCTAGGCTATCCCGTAATAAACTTCCTCAATCCTGAATCATTCCTCAAAATCACTAAACGACTCCTTTCCCTTGATGCAGATAACCTTCCATCCCATACTTTTGGCAGAGTACTAAAGGGTATTTGACAATCCACAATACTTACCATAAATATCTCCATCCGATATATATATTTTCATCTACTTCAATAGATAGAACTTAGCTATAGAATATCTAGAGTCAACTAATGTATCCGCGAACTTTTAATGATGACAAGATCACATAGTAACTAAATCCATATATATAATTCCGTAAGCAGAATTTCGGGAGAAACATTTTGGGAGCTTAGAATGGCGCACAGAGCTGGGAGATGGCTCCAATTACAGGTCTTGACACGAACGAGCGGAGAAAAATATACATTTTTC
>JBAIZL010000398.1:1680000-1732500 GCA_036971475.1 Prosapia bicincta | reverse complement strand
CCATGATGGCGACTACAATATCTCTCTACGCTTTCGCCCATTACATGATGGCGACTGCAATACCTCTCTGCGCTTTCGCCCATCCCATGTTGGCGACTACAATATCTCTCTGCGCTTTTGCCCATCCCATGATGGCGACTGCAATATATCTCTGCGCTTTCGCCCATCCCATGATGGCGACTACAATATCTCTCTGCGCTTTCGCCCATCCCATGATGGCGACTGCAATATATCTCTGCGCTTTCGCCCATCCCATGATGGCGACTGCAATATCTCGCTGCGCTTTCGCCCATCCCATGATGGCGACTGCAATATATCTCTGCACTTTCGCCCATCCCATGATGGCGACAGCAAAATTGTTCTGCGCTTTCGCCCATCCCATGATGGCGACTGCATTACATCTCTGCGATTTCAACCATCCCATGATGGCGACTACAATATCCCTCTACGCTTTCGCCCATCCCATGATGGCGACTGCAATATCTCTCTGCGCTTCTGCCCATCCCATGATGGCGACTGCAATACATCTCTGCGCTTTCGCCCATCCCATGATGGCGACTGCAATATGTCTCTGCGCTTTCGCCCATCCCATGATGGCGACTGCAATATCTCTCTGCGCTTTTGCCCATCCCATGATGGCGACTACAATATCTCTCTGCGCTTTTGCGTTGTGACAACTTATTAATTGCTGCAAATAAACGCCTCGACTGCAATATGTCTCTGCGCTTTCGCCCATCCCATGATGGCGACTGCAAAATTGTTCTGCGCTTTCGACCATCCCATGATGGCGACTGCATTACGTCTCTGCGATGTCAACCATCCCATGATGGCGACTACAATATCTCTCTACGCTTTGGCCCATCCCATGATGGCGACTGCAATATCTCTCTGCGCTTCTGCCCATCCCATGATGGCGACTGCAATACATCTCTGCGCTTTCGCCCATCCCATGATGGCGACTGCAATATCTCTCTGCGCCCTCGCCCATCCCATGATGGCGACTGCAATATCTCTCTGCGCTCTCGCCCATCCCATGATGGTGACTGCAATATCTCTCTGCGCTTTTGCCCATCCCATGATGGCGACTGTAATATCTCTCTGCGCTTTCGCCCATCCCATGATGGTGACTGCAATATCTCTCTGTGCTTTCGCCCATCCCATGATGGCGACTGCAATATCTCTCTGCGCTTTTGCCCATCCCATGATGGCGACTGCAATATCTCTCTGTGCTTTCGCCCATCCCATGATGGTGACTGCAATATCTCTCTGTGCTTTCGCCCATCCCATGATGGTGACTGCAATATCTCTCTGTGCTTTCGCCCATCCCATGATGGCGACTGCAATATCTCTCTGCGCTTTTGCCCATCAAATGATGGCGACTGCAATATCTCTCTGTGCTTTCGCCCATCCCCTGATGGTGACTGCAATATCTCTCTGTGCTTTCGCCCATCCCATGATGGCGATTGCAATATCTCTCTGTGCTTTCGCCCATCCCATGATGGTGACTGCAATATCTCTCTGTGCTTTCGCCCATCCCATGATGGTGACTGCAATATGTCTCTGCGCTTTCGCCCATCCCATAATGGTGACTGCAATATCTCTCTGTGCTTTCGCCCATCCCATGATGGCGACTGCAATATCTCTCTGCGCTTTTGCCCATCCCATGATGGCGACTGCAATATCTCTCTGTGCTTTCGCCCATCCCATGATGGTGACTGCAATATCTCTCTGTGCTTTCGCCCATCCCATGATGGTGACTGCAATATCTCTCTGTGCTTTCGCCCATCCCATGATGGCGACTGCAATATCTCTCTGCGCTTTTGCCCATCAAATGATGGCGACTGCAATATCTCTCTGTGCTTTCGCCCATCCCCTGATGGTGACTGCAATATCTCTCTGTGCTTTCGCCCATCCCATGATGGCGATTGCAATATCTCTCTGTGCTTTCGCCCATCCCATGATGGTGACTGCAATATCTCTCTGTGCTTTCGCCCATCCCATGATGGTGACTGCAATATGTCTCTGCGCTTTCGCCCATCCCATGATGGTGACTGCAATATCTCTCTGCGCTTTCGCCCATCCCATGATGGTGACTGCAATATGTCTCTGCGCTTTCGCCCATCCCATGATGGCGACTGCAATATCTCTCTGCGCTTTTGCCCATCCCATGATGGCGACTACAATATCTCTCTGCGCTTTTGCCCATCCCATGATGGTGACTGCAATATCTCTCTGCGCTTTTGCCCATCCCATGATGGCGACTGCAATATCTCTCTGTGCTTTCGCCCATCCCATGATGGTGACTGCAATATCTCTCTGTGCTTTCGCCCATCCCATGATGGCGACTGCAATACCTCTCTGTGCTTTCGCCCATCCCATGATGGTGACTGCAACATCTCTCTGTGCTTTCGCCCATCCCATGATGGTGACTGCAATATCTCTCTGTGCTTTCGCCCATCCCATGATGGCGACTGCAATATCACTCTGCGCTTTTGCCCATCCCATGATGGCGACTGTAATATCTCTCTGTGCTTTCGCCCTTCCCATGATGGTGACTGCAATATCTCTCTGTGCTTTCGCCCATCCCATGATGGCGACTGCAATATCTCTCTGTGCTTTCGCCTATCCCATGATGGTGACTGCAATATCTCTCTGTGCTTTCGCCCATCCCATGATGGCGATTGCAATATCTCTCTGTGCTTTCGCCCATCCCATGATGGTGACTGCAATATCTCTGTGTGCTTTCGCCCATCCCATGATGGTGACTGCAATATGTCTCTGCGCTTTCGCCCATCCCATGATGGCGACTGCAATATCTCTCTGCGCTTTCGCCCATCCCATGATGGTGACTGCAATATGTCTCTGCGCTTTCGCCCATCCCATGATGGCGACTGCAATATCTCTCTGCGCTTTTGCCCATCCCATGATGGCGACTACAATATCTCTCTGCGCTTTTGCCCATCCCATGATGGTGACTGCAATATCTCTCTGCGCTTTTGCCCATCCCATGATGGCGACTGCAATATCTCTCTGTGCTTTCGCCCATCCCATGATGGTGACTGCAATATCTCTCTGTGCTTTCGCCCATCCCATGATGGCGACTGCAATATCTCTCTGTGCTTTCGCAAGCTGATCATTGAGAAGTCTTCCACCTGGTTTATTCACAACAGAGCCAGTCTTCCGGAAGTTTTTCAACCTCAATAAAATAGACTTTCTTTCCAATACTGACTCAAGAGGACCAATTTGGAACGCACGTTGCGTTGTGACAACTTATTAATTGCTGCAAATAAACACCTCTACTGCAATATGTCTCTGCGCTTTCGCCCATCCCATGATGGCGACTGCAAAATTGTTCTGCGCTTTCGCCCATCCCATGATGGCGACTGCAATACATCTCTGCGCTTTCAACCATCCCATGATGGCGACTGCAAGACCTCTCTGCGCTATCGCCCATCCCAAGATGGCGACTGCAATATCTCTCTGCGCTTTCGCCCATCCCATGATGGCGACTGCAATATCTCGCTGCGCTTTCGCCCATCCCATGATGGCGACTGCAATATATCTCTGCGCTTTCGCCCATCCCATGATGGCGACTGCAATATCTCGCTGCGCTTTCGCCCATCCCATGATGGCGACTGCAATATATCTCTGCACTTTCGCCCATCCCATGATGGCGACAGCAAAATTGTTCTGCGCTTTCGCCCATCCCATGATGGCGACTGCATTACATCTCTGCGATTTCAACCATCCCATGATGGCGACTACAATATCCCTCTACGCTTTCGCCCATCCCATGATGGCGACTGCAATATCTCTCTGCGCTTCTGCCCATCCCATGATGGCGACTGCAATACATCTCTGCGCTTTCGCCCATCCCATGATGGCGACTGCAATATGTCTCTGCGCTTTCGCCCATCCCATGATGGCGACTGCAATATCTCTCTGCGCTTTTGCCCATCCCATGATGGCGACTACAATATCTCTCTGCGCTTTTGCGTTGTGACAACTTATTAATTGCTGCAAATAAACGCCTCGACTGCAATATGTCTCTGCGCTTTCGCCCATCCCATGATGGCGACTGCAAAATTGTTCTGCGCTTTCGACCATCCCATGATGGCGACTGCATTACGTCTCTGCGATGTCAACCATCCCATGATGGCGACTACAATATCTCTCTACGCTTTGGCCCATCCCATGATGGCGACTGCAATATCTCTCTGCGCTTCTGCCCATCCCATGATGGCGACTGCAATACATCTCTGCGCTTTCGCCCATCCCATGATGGCGACTGCAATATCTCTCTGCGCCCTCGCCCATCCCATGATGGCGACTGCAATATCTCTCTGCGCTCTCGCCCATCCCATGATGGTGACTGCAATATCTCTCTGCGCTTTTGCCCATCCCATGATGGCGACTGTAATATCTCTCTGCGCTTTCGCCCATCCCATGATGGTGACTGCAATATCTCTCTGTGCTTTCGCCCATCCCATGATGGCGACTGCAATATCTCTCTGCGCTTTTGCCCATCCCATGATGGCGACTGCAATATCTCTCTGTGCTTTCGCCCATCCCATGATGGTGACTGCAATATCTCTCTGTGCTTTCGCCCATCCCATGATGGTGACTGCAATATCTCTCTGTGCTTTCGCCCATCCCATGATGGCGACTGCAATATCTCTCTGCGCTTTTGCCCATCAAATGATGGCGACTGCAATATCTCTCTGTGCTTTCGCCCATCCCCTGATGGTGACTGCAATATCTCTCTGTGCTTTCGCCCATCCCATGATGGCGATTGCAATATCTCTCTGTGCTTTCGCCCATCCCATGATGGTGACTGCAATATCTCTCTGTGCTTTCGCCCATCCCATGATGGTGACTGCAATATGTCTCTGCGCTTTCGCCCATCCCATAATGGTGACTGCAATATCTCTCTGTGCTTTCGCCCATCCCATGATGGCGACTGCAATATCTCTCTGCGCTTTTGCCCATCCCATGATGGCGACTGCAATATCTCTCTGTGCTTTCGCCCATCCCATGATGGTGACTGCAATATCTCTCTGTGCTTTCGCCCATCCCATGATGGTGACTGCAATATCTCTCTGTGCTTTCGCCCATCCCATGATGGCGACTGCAATATCTCTCTGCGCTTTTGCCCATCAAATGATGGCGACTGCAATATCTCTCTGTGCTTTCGCCCATCCCCTGATGGTGACTGCAATATCTCTCTGTGCTTTCGCCCATCCCATGATGGCGATTGCAATATCTCTCTGTGCTTTCGCCCATCCCATGATGGTGACTGCAATATCTCTCTGTGCTTTCGCCCATCCCATGATGGTGACTGCAATATGTCTCTGCGCTTTCGCCCATCCCATGATGGCGACTGCAATATCTCTCTGCGCTTTCGCCCATCCCATGATGGTGACTGCAATATGTCTCTGCGCTTTCGCCCATCCCATGATGGCGACTGCAATATCTCTCTGCGCTTTTGCCCATCCCATGATGGCGACTACAATATCTCTCTGCGCTTTTGCCCATCCCATGATGGTGACTGCAATATCTCTCTGCGCTTTTGCCCATCCCATGATGGCGACTGCAATATCTCTCTGTGCTTTCGCCCATCCCATGATGGTGACTGCAATATCTCTCTGTGCTTTCGCCCATCCCATGATGGCGACTGCAATACCTCTCTGTGCTTTCGCCCATCCCATGATGGTGACTGCAACATCTCTCTGTGCTTTCGCCCATCCCATGATGGCGACTGCAATACCTCTCTGTGCTTTCGCCCATCCCATGATGGTGACTGCAACATCTCTCTGTGCTTTCGCCCATCCCATGATGGTGACTGCAATATCTCTCTGTGCTTTCGCCCATCCCATGATGGCGACTGCAATATCACTCTGCGCTTTTGCCCATCCCATGATGGCGACTGTAATATCTCTCTGTGCTTTCGCCCTTCCCATGATGGTGACTGCAATATCTCTCTGTGCTTTCGCCCATCCCATGATGGCGACTGCAATATCTCTCTGTGCTTTCGCCTATCCCATGATGGTGACTGCAATATCTCTCTGTGCTTTCGCCCATCCCATGATGGCGATTGCAATATCTCTCTGTGCTTTCGCCCATCCCATGATGGTGACTGCAATATCTCTGTGTGCTTTCGCCCATCCCATGATGGTGACTGCAATATGTCTCTGCGCTTTCGCCCATCCCATGATGGCGACTGCAATATCTCTCTGCGCTTTCGCCCATCCCATGATGGTGACTGCAATATGTCTCTGCGCTTTCGCCCATCCCATGATGGCGACTGCAATATCTCTCTGCGCTTTTGCCCATCCCATGATGGCGACTACAATATCTCTCTGCGCTTTTGCCCATCCCATGATGGTGACTGCAATATCTCTCTGCGCTTTTGCCCATCCCATGATGGCGACTGCAATATCTCTCTGTGCTTTCGCCCATCCCATGATGGTGACTGCAATATCTCTCTGTGCTTTCGCCCATCCCATGATGGCGACTGCAATATCTCTCTGTGCTTTCGCAAGCTGATCATTGAGAAGTCTTCCACCTGGTTTATTCACAACAGAGCCAGTCTTCCGGAAGTTTTTCAACCTCAATAAAATAGACTTTCTTTCCAATACTGACTCAAGAGGACCAATTTGGAACGCACGTTGCGTTGTGACAACTTATTAATTGCTGCAAATAAACACCTCTACTGCAATATGTCTCTGCGCTTTCGCCCATCCCATGATGGCGACTGCAAAATTGTTCTGCGCTTTCGCCCATCCCATGATGGCGACTGCAATACATCTCTGCGCTTTCAACCATCCCATGATGGCGACTGCAAGACCTCTCT
The DNA here is from genome assembly GCA_036971475.1 of Prosapia bicincta. Taxonomy (NCBI): domain Eukaryota; kingdom Metazoa; phylum Arthropoda; class Insecta; order Hemiptera; family Cercopidae; genus Prosapia; species Prosapia bicincta. The sequence continues at coordinate 1,725,647 of JBAIZL010000398.1, read as the reverse complement.
GCGCTATCGCCCATCCCAAGATGGCGACTGCAATATCTCTCTGCGCTTTCGCCCATCCCATGATGGCGACTGCAATATCTCGCTGCGCTTTCGCCCATCCCATGATGGCGACTGCAATATATCTCTGCACTTTCGCCCATCCCATGATGGCGACAGCAAAATTGTTCTGCGCTTTCGCCCATCCCATGATGGCGAATGCATTACATCTCTGCGATTTCAACCATCCCATGATGGCGACTACAATATCCCTCTACGCTTTCGCCCATCCCATGATGGCGACTGCAATATCTCTCTGCGCTTCTGCCCATCCCATGATGGCGACTGCAATACATCTCTGCGCTTTCGCCCATCCCATGATGGCGACTGCAATATGTCTCTGCGCTTTCGCCCATCCCATGATGGCGACTGCAATATCTCTCTGTGCTTTTGCCCATCCCATGATGGCGACTACAATATCTCTCTACGCTTTCGCCCATTACATGATGGCGACTGCAATACCTCTCTGCGCTTTCGCCCATCCCATGTTGGCGACTACAATATCTCTCTGCGCTTTTGCCCATCCCATGATGGCGACTGCAATATATCTCTGCGCTTTCGCCCATCCCATGATGGCGACTACAATATCTCTCTGCGCTTTCGCCCATCCCATGATGGCGACTGCAATATATCTCTGCGCTTTCGCCCATCCCATGATGGCGACTGCAATATCTCGCTGCGCTTTCGCCCATCCCATGATGGCGACTGCAATATATCTCTGCACTTTCGCCCATCCCATGATGGCGACAGCAAAATTGTTCTGCGCTTTCGCCCATCCCATGATGGCGAATGCATTACATCTCTGCGATTTCAACCATCCCATGATGGCGACTACAATATCCCTCTACGCTTTCGCCCATCCCATGATGGCGACTGCAATATCTCTCTGCGCTTCTGCCCATCCCATGATGGCGACTGCAATACATCTCTGCGCTTTCGCCCATCCCATGATGGCGACTGCAATATGTCTCTGCGCTTTCGCCCATCCCATGATGGCGACTGCAATATCTCTCTGCGCTTTTGCCCATCCCATGATGGCGACTACAATATCTCTCTGCGCTTTTGCGTTGTGACAACTTATTAATTGCTGCAAATAAACGCCTCGACTGCAATATGTCTCTGCGCTTTCGCCCATCCCATGATGGCGACTGCAAAATTGTTCTGCGCTTTCGACCATCCCATGATGGCGACTGCATTACGTCTCTGCGATGTCAACCATCCCATGATGGCGACTACAATATCTCTCTACGCTTTGGCCCATCCCATGATGGCGACTGCAATATCTCTCTGCGCTTCTGCCCATCCCATGATGGCGACTGCAATACATCTCTGCGCTTTCGCCCATCCCATGATGGCGACTGCAATATCTCTCTGCGCCCTCGCCCATCCCATGATGGCGACTGCAATATCTCTCTGCGCTCTCGCCCATCCCATGATGGTGACTGCAATATCTCTCTGCGCTTTTGCCCATCCCATGATGGCGACTGTAATATCTCTCTGCGCTTTCGCCCATCCCATGATGGTGACTGCAATATCTCTCTGTGCTTTCGCCCATCCCATGATGGCGACTGCAATATCTCTCTGCGCTTTTGCCCATCCCATGATGGCGACTGCAATATCTCTCTGTGCTTTCGCCCATCCCATGATGGTGACTGCAATATCTCTCTGTGCTTTCGCCCATCCCATGATGGTGACTGCAATATCTCTCTGTGCTTTCGCCCATCCCATGATGGCGACTGCAATATCTCTCTGCGCTTTTGCCCATCAAATGATGGCGACTGCAATATCTCTCTGTGCTTTCGCCCATCCCCTGATGGTGACTGCAATATCTCTCTGTGCTTTCGCCCATCCCATGATGGCGATTGCAATATCTCTCTGTGCTTTCGCCCATCCCATGATGGTGACTGCAATATCTCTCTGTGCTTTCGCCCATCCCATGATGGTGACTGCAATATGTCTCTGCGCTTTCGCCCATCCCATGATGGCGACTGCAATATCTCTCTGCGCTTTCGCCCATCCCATGATGGTGACTGCAATATGTCTCTGCGCTTTCGCCCATCCCATGATGGCGACTGCAATATCTCTCTGCGCTTTTGCCCATCCCATGATGGCGACTACAATATCTCTCTGCGCTTTTGCCCATCCCATGATGGTGACTGCAATATCTCTCTGCGCTTTTGCCCATCCCATGATGGCGACTGCAATATCTCTCTGTGCTTTCGCCCATCCCATGATGGTGACTGCAATATCTCTCTGTGCTTTCGCCCATCCCATGATGGCGACTGCAATATCTCTCTGTGCTTTCGCCCATCCCATGATGGTGACTGCAATATCTCTCTGTGCTTTCGCCCATCCCATGATGGTGACTGCAATATCTCTCTGTGCTTTCGCCCATCCCATGATGGCGACTGCAATATCACTCTGCGCTTTTGCCCATCCCATGATGGCGACTGCAATATCTCTCTGTGCTTTCGCCCATCCCATGATGGTGACTGCAATATCTCTCTGTGCTTTCGCCCATCCCATGATGGCGAGTGCAATATCTCTCTGTGCTTTCGCCTATCCCATGATGGTGACTGCAATATCTCTCTGTGATTTCGCCCATCCCATGATGGCGACTGCAATATCTCTCTGCGCTTTTGCCCATCCCATGATGGCGACTGCAATATCTCTCTGTGCTTTCGCCCATCCCATGATGGTGACTGCAATATCTCTCTGTGCTTTCGCCCATCCCATGATGGCGACTGCAATATCTCTCTGTGCTTTCGCCCATCCCATGATGGTGACTGCAATATCTCTCTGTGCTTTCGCCCATCCAATGATGGCGACTGCAATATCTCTCTGTGCTTTCGCTTATCCCATGATGGCGACTGCAATATCTCTCTGCGCTTTCGCCCATCCCATGATGGCGACTACAATATCTCTCTGCGCTCTCGCCCATCCCATGATGGCGACTGCAATATCTCTCTGTGTTTTCGCCCATCCCATGATGGCGACTGAAATATCTCTCTACGCTTTCGCTCATCCCATAATCGCGACTGCAATATCTCTTTGCGCTTCTGTCCATCCCATGATGGCGACTGCAATACATATCTGCGCTTTCGCCCATCCCATGATGATGACTGCAATATCTCTCTGCGCTTTCGCCCATCCCATGATGGCGACTGCAATATCTCTCTGCGCTTTCGCCCATCCCATGATGGTGACTGCAATATGTCTCTGCGCTTTCGCCCATCCCATAATGGCGACTGCAATATCTCTCTGCGCTTTCGCCCATCCCATGATGGTGACTGCAATATCTCTCTGCGCTTTCGCCCATCCCATGATGGCGACTGCAATATCTCTCTGCGCTTTCGCCCATCCCATGATGGCGACTGCAATATCTCTCTGCGCTTTCGCCCATCCCATGATGGCGACTGCAATATCTCTCTGCGTTTTTGCCCATCCAATGATGGCGACTGCAATATCTCTCTGTGCTTTCGCCCATACCATGATGGCGACTGCAATATCTCGCTGCGCTTTCGCCCATCCCATGATGGCGACTGCAATATATCTCTGCACTTTCGCCCATCCCATGATGGCGACAGCAAAATTGTTCTGCGCTTTCGCCCATCCCATGATGGCGACTGCATTACATCTCTGCGATTTCAACCATCCCATGATGGCGACTACAATATCCCTCTACGCTTTCGCCCATCCCATGATGGCGACTGCAATATCTCTCTGCGCTTCTGCCCATCCCATGATGGCGACTGCAATACATCTCTGCGCTTTCGCCCATCCCATGATGGCGACTGCAATATGTCTCTGCGCTTTCGCCCATCCCATGATGGCGACTGCAATATCTCTCTGCGCTTTTGCCCATCCCATGATGGCGACTACAATATCTCTCTGCGCTTTTGCGTTGTGACAACTTATTAATTGCTGCAAATAAACGCCTCGACTGCAATATGTCTCTGCGCTTTCGCCCATCCCATGATGGCGACTGCAAAATTGTTCTGCGCTTTCGACCATCCCATGATGGCGACTGCATTACGTCTCTGCGATGTCAACCATCCCATGATGGCGACTACAATATCTCTCTACGCTTTGGCCCATCCCATGATGGCGACTGCAATATCTCTCTGCGCCCTCGCCCATCCCTTGATGGCGACTGCAATATCTCTCTGCGCTCTCGCCCATCCCATGATTTTGACTGCAATATCTCTCTGCGCTTTTGCCCATCCCATGATGGCGACTGTAATATCTCTCTGCGCTTTCGCCCATCCCATGATGGTGACTGCAATATCTCTCTGTGCTTTCGCCCATCCCATGATGGCGACTACAATATCTCTCTGCGCCCTCGCCCATCCCATGATGGCGACTACAATATCTCTCTACGCTTTGGCCCATCCCATGATGGCGACTGCAATATCTCTCTGCGCTTTCGCCCATCCCATGATGGCGACTGCAATATCTCTCTGCGCTTTTTCCCATCCCATGATGGCGACTGCAATATCTCTCTGTGCTTTCGCCCATTCCATGATGGTGACTGCAATATCTCTCTGTGCTTTCGCCCATCCCATGATGGTGACTGCAATATCTCTCTGTGCTTTCGCCCATCCCATGATGGTGACTGCAATATCTCTCTGTGCTTTCGCCCATCCCATGATGGTGACTGCAATATGTCTCTGCGCTTTCGCCCATCCCATGATGGCGACTGCAATATCTCTCTGCGCTTTCGCCCATCCCATGATGGTGACTGCAATATGTCTCTGCGCTTTCGCCCATCCCATGATGGCGACTGCAATATCTCTCTGCGCTTTTGCCCATCCCATGATGGCGACTATAATATCTCTCTGCGCTTTTGCCCATCCCATGATGGTGACTGCAATATCTCTCTGCGCTTTTGCCCATCCCATGATGGCGACTGCAATATCTCTCTGTGCTTTCGCCCATCCCATGATGGTGACTGCAATATCTCTCTGTGCTTTCGCCCATCCCATGATGGCGACTGCAATACCTCTCTGTGCTTTCGCCCATCCCATGATGGTGACTGCAATATCTCTCTGTGCTTTCGCCCATCCCATGATGGTGACTGCAATATCTCTCTGTGCTTTCGCCCATCCCATGATGGCGACTGCAATATCACTCGGCGCTTTTGCCCATCCCATGATGGCGACTGTAATATCTCTCTGTGCTTTCGCCCTTCCCATGATGGTGACTGCAATATCTCTCTGTGCTTTCGCCCATCCCATGATGGCGACTGCAATATCTCTCTGTGCTTTCGCCTATCCCATGATGGTGACTGCAATATCTCTCTGTGCTTTCGCCCATCCCATGATGGCGACTGCAATATCTCTCTGCGCTTTTGCCCATCCCATTATGGCGACTGCAATATCTCTCTGTGCTTTCGCCCATCCCATGATGGTGACTGCAATATCTCTCGGTGCTTTCACCCATCCCATGATGGCGACTGCAATATCTCTCTGTGCTTTCGCCCATCCCATGATGGTGACTGCAATATCTCTCTGTGCTTTCGCCCATCCAATGATGGCGACTGCAATATCTCTCTGTGCTTTCGCTTATCCCATGATGGCGACTGCAATATCTCTCTGCGCTTTCGCCCATCCCATGATGGCGACTACAATATCTCTCTGCGCTCTCGCCCATCCCATGATGGCGACTGCAATATCTCTCTGTGTTTTCGCCCATCCCATGATGGCGACTGAAATATCTCTCTACGCTTTCGCCCATCCCATAATCGCGACTGCAATATCTCTTTGCGCTTCTGTCCATCCCATGATGGCGACTGCAATACATATCTGCGCTTTCGCCCATCCCATGATGATGACTGCAATATCTCTCTGCGCTTTCGCCCATCCCATGATGGCGACTGCAATATCTCTCTGCGCTTTCGCCCATCCCATGATGGTGACTGCAATATGTCTCTGCGCTTTCGCCCATCCCATAATGGCGACTGCAATATCTCTCTGCGCTTTCGCCCATCCCATGATGGTGACTGCAATATCTCTCTGCCCTTTCGCCCATCCCATGATGGCGACTGCAATATCTCTCTGCGCTTTCGCCCATCCCATGATGGCGACTGCAATATCTCTCTGCGCTTTCGCCCATCCCATGATGGCGACTGCAATATCTCTCTGTGCTTTCGTACATCCCATGATGGCGACTACAATATCTCTCTGCGCTTTCGCCCATACCATGATGGCGACTGCAATATCTCTCTGCGCTTTCGCCCATTCCATGATGGCGACTGCAATATCTCTCTGCGCTTTCGCCCATCCAATGATGGCGACTGAAATATCTCTCTGCGCTTTTGCCCATCCAATGATGGCGACTGCAATATCTCTCTGTGCTTTCGCCCATCCCATGATGGCGACTGCAATATGTCTCTGCGCTTTCGCCCATCCCATGATGGCGACTGCAATATCTCTCTGTGCTTTCGCCCATCCCATGATGGCGACTGCAATATCTCTCTGCGCTTTCGCTTATCCCATGATGGCGACTGCAATATGTCTCTGCGCTCTCGCCCATCCCATGATGGCGACTGCAATATCTCTCTGCGCTTTTACCCATCCCATGATGGCGACTGCAATATCTCTCTGTGCTTTCGCCCATCCCATGATGGTGACTGCAATATCTCTCTGTGCTTTCGCCCATCCCATGATGGCGACTGCAATATCTCTCTGTGCTTTCGCCCATCCCATGATGGTGACTGCAATATCTCTCTGTGCTTTCGCCCATCCAATGATGGCGACTGCAATATCTCTCTGTGCTTTCGCTTATCCCATGATGGCGACTGCAATATCTCTCTGCGCTTTCGCCCATCCCATGATGGCGACTACAATATCTCTCTGCGCTCTCGCCCATCCCATGATGGCGACTGCAATATCTCTCTGTGTTTTCGCCCATCCCATGATGGCGACTGAAATATCTCTCTACGCTTTCGCCCATCCCATAATCGCGACTGCAATATCTCTTTGCGCTTCTGTCCATCCCATGATGGCGACTGCAATACATATCTGCGCTTTCGCCCATCCCATGATGATGACTGCAATATCTCTCTGCGCTTTCGCCCATCCCATGATGGCGACTGCAATATCTCTCTGCGCTTTCGCCCATCCCATGATGGTGACTGCAATATGTCTCTGCGCTTTCGCCCATCCCATAATGGCGACTGCAATATCTCTCTGCGCTTTCGCCCATCCCATGATGGTGACTGCAATATCTCTCTGCGCTTTCGCCCATCCCATGATGGCGACTGCAATATCTCTCTGCGCTTTCGCCCATCCCATGATGGCGACTGCAATATCTCTCTGCGCTTTCGCCCATCCCATGATGGCGACTGCAATATCTCTCTGTGCTTTCGTCCATCCCATGATGGCGACTACAATATCTCTCTGCGCTTTCGCCCATACCATGATGGCGACTGCAATATCTCTCTGTGCTTTCGCCCATCCCATGATGGCGACTGCAATATGTCTCTGCGCTTTCGCCCATCCCATGATGGCGACTGCAATATGTCTCTGTGCTTTCGCCCATCCCATGATGGCGACTGCAATATCTCTCTGCGCTCTCGCCCATCCCATGATGGCGACTACAATATCTCTCTGTGCTTTCGCTTATCCCATGATGGCGACTGCAATATGTCTCTGCGCTCTCGCCCATCCCATGATGGCGACTACAATATCTCTCTGTGCTTTCGCTTATCCCATGATGGCGACTGCAATATCTCTCTGTGCTTTCGCCCATCCCATGATGGCGACTGCAATATCTATCTGCGCTCTCGCCCATCCCATGATGGCGACTGCAATATCTCTCTGCGCTTTCGCCCATCCCATGATGGTGACTGCAATATCTCTCTGCGCTTTCGCCCATCCCATGATGGCGACTGCAATATCTCTCTGTGCTTTCGCCCATCCCATGATGGTGACTGCAATATCTCTCTGTGCTTTCGCCCATCCCATGATGGCGACTGCAATACCTCTCTGTGCTTTCGCCCATCCCATGATGGTGACTGCAATATCTCTCTGTGCTTTCGCCCATCCCATGATGGTGACTGCAATATCTCTCTGTGCTTTCGCCCATCCCATGATGGCGACTGCAATATCACTCTGCGCTTTTGCCCATCCCATGATGGCGACTGTAATATCTCTCTGTGCTTTCGCCCTTCCCATGATGGTGACTGCAATATCTCTCTGTGCTTTCGCCCATCCCATGATGGCGACTGCAATATCTCTCTGTGCTTTCGCCTATCCCATGATGGTGACTGCAATATCTCTCTGTGCTTTCGCCCATCCCATGATGGCGACTGCAATATCTCTCTGCGCTTTTGCCCATCCCATGATGGCGACTGCAATATCTCTCTGTGCTTTCGCCCATCCCATGATGGTGACTGCAATATCTCTCGGTGCTTTCACCCATCCCATGATGGCGACTGCAATATCTCTCTGTGCTTTCGCCCATCCCATGATGGTGACTGCAATATCTCTCTGTGCTTTCGCCCATCCAATGATGGCGACTGCAATATCTCTCTGTGCTTTCGCTTATCCCATGATGGCGACTGCAATATCTCTCTGCGCTTTCGCCCATCCCATGATGGCGACTACAATATCTCTCTGCGCTCTCGCCCATCCCATGATGGCGACTGCAATATCTCTCTGTGTTTTCGCCCATCCCATGATGGCGACTGAAATATCTCTCTACGCTTTCGCCCATCCCATAATCGCGACTGCAATATCTCTTTGCGCTTCTGTCCATCCCATGATGGCGACTGCAATACATATCTGCGCTTTCGCCCATCCCATGATGATGACTGCAATATCTCTCTGCGCTTTCGCCCATCCCATGATGGCGACTGCAATATCTCTCTGCGCTTTCGCCCATCCCATGATGGTGACTGCAATATGTCTCTGCGCTTTCGCCCATCCCATAATGGCGACTGCAATATCTCTCTGCGCTTTCGCCCATCCCATGATGGTGACTGCAATATCTCTCTGCCCTTTCGCCCATCCCATGATGGCGACTGCAATATCTCTCTGCGCTTTCGCCCATCCCATGATGGCGACTGCAATATCTCTCTGCGCTTTCGCCCATCCCATGATGGCGACTGCAATATCTCTCTGTGCTTTCGTACATCCCATGATGGCGACTACAATATCTCTCTGCGCTTTCGCCCATACCATGATGGCGACTGCAATATCTCTCTGCGCTTTCGCCCATTCCATGATGGCGACTGCAATATCTCTCTGCGCTTTCGCCCATCCAATGATGGCGACTGAAATATCTCTCTGTGCTTTCGCCCATCCCATGATGGCGACTGCAATATGTCTCTGCGCTTTCGCCCATCCCATGATGGCGACTGCAATATCTCTCTGTGCTTTCGCCCATCCCATGATGGCGACTGCAATATCTCTCTGCGCTTTCGCTTATCCCATGATGGCGACTGCAATATGTCTCTGCGCTCTCGCCCATCCCATGATGGCGACTGCAATATCTCTCTGCGCTTTTACCCATCCCATGATGGCGACTGCAATATCTCTCTGTGCTTTCGCCCATCCCATGATGGTGACTGCAATATCTCTCTGTGCTTTCGCCCATCCCATGATGGCGACTGCAATATCTCTCTGTGCTTTCGCCCATCCCATGATGGTGACTGCAATATCTCTCTGTGCTTTCGCCCATCCAATGATGGCGACTGCAATATCTCTCTGTGCTTTCGCTTATCCCATGATGGCGACTGCAATATCTCTCTGCGCTTTCGCCCATCCCATGATGGCGACTACAATATCTCTCTGCGCTCTCGCCCATCCCATGATGGCGACTGCAATATCTCTCTGTGTTTTCGCCCATCCCATGATGGCGACTGAAATATCTCTCTACGCTTTCGCCCATCCCATAATCGCGACTGCAATATCTCTTTGCGCTTCTGTCCATCCCATGATGGCGACTGCAATACATATCTGCGCTTTCGCCCATCCCATGATGATGACTGCAATATCTCTCTGCGCTTTCGCCCATCCCATGATGGCGACTGCAATATCTCTCTGCGCTTTCGCCCATCCCATGATGGTGACTGCAATATGTCTCTGCGCTTTCGCCCATCCCATAATGGCGACTGCAATATCTCTCTGCGCTTTCGCCCATCCCATGATGGTGACTGCAATATCTCTCTGCGCTTTCGCCCATCCCATGATGGCGACTGCAATATCTCTCTGCGCTTTCGCCCATCCCATGATGGCGACTGCAATATCTCTCTGCGCTTTCGCCCATCCCATGATGGCGACTGCAATATCTCTCTGTGCTTTCGTCCATCCCATGATGGCGACTACAATATCTCTCTGCGCTTTCGCCCATACCATGATGGCGACTGCAATATCTCTCTGCGCTTTCGCCCATCCCATGATGGCGACTGCAATATCTCTCTGCGCTTTCGCCCATCCAATGATGGCGACTGCAATATCTCTCTGCGCTTTTGCCCATCCAATGATGGCGACTGCAATATCTCTCTGTGCTTTCGCCCATCCCATGATGGCGACTGCAATATGTCTCTGCGCTTTCGCCCATCCCATGATGGCGACTGCAATATGTCTCTGTGCTTTCGCCCATCCCATGATGGCGACTGCAATATCTCTCTGCGCTCTCGCCCATCCCATGATGGCGACTACAATATCTCTCTGTGCTTTCGCTTATCCCATGATGGCGACTGCAATATGTCTCTGCGCTCTCGCCCATCCCATGATGGCGACTACAATATCTCTCTGTGCTTTCGCTTATCCCATGATGGCGACTGCAATATCTCTCTGTGCTTTCGCCCATCCCATGATGGCGACTGCAATATCTATCTGCGCTCTCGCCCATCCCATGATGGCGACTGCAATATCTCTCTGCGCTTTCGCCCATCCCATGATGGTGACTGCAATATCTCTCTGCGCTTTCGCCCATCCCATGATGGCGACTGCTATATCTCTCTGTGCTTTCGTCCATCCCATGATGGCGACTACAATATCTCTCTGCGCTTTCGCCCATACCATGATGGCAACTGCAATATCTCTCTGCGCTTTCGCCCATCCCATGATGGCGACTGCAATATCTCTCTGCGCTTTCGCCCATCCAATGATGGCGACTGAAATATCTCTCTGCGCTTTTGCCCATCCAATGATGGCGACTGCAATATCTCTCTGTGCTTTCGCCCATCCCATGATGGCGACTGCAATATGTCTCTGCGCTTTCGCCCATCCCATGATGGCGACTGCAATATCTCTCTGTGCTTTCGCCCATCCCATGATGGCGACTGCAATATCTCTCTGTGCTTTCGCTTATCCCATGATGGCGACTGCAATATGTCTCTGCGCTCTCGCCCATCCCATGATGGCGACTACAATATCTCTCTGCGTTTCGCCCATCCCATGATGGCGACTGCAATATCTCTCTGCGCTTCTGCCCATCCCATGATGGTGACTGATGCCGAGCATCACGTTCACTTCTCTCTCTCCCGCAGCGATTACCACTATCTCCACTACTCCCAGAGTCCCCTACTGCTCTTGACAGAGCAACGATGGGGGTAATTGGAGGTTATGTTGCAGCACCCTTTATAATAAAATATCGTTCCTTGTCCAATAGACAAAACATTATTATTCCAGATGATGTTCTTTCTGTGTCGCAACGAAAAGCTTTGAATTGTATAACACAATACATTATTGTTTTATTTGTATTTACTCGTATTTTCGATATCTCAAGGTCGATGTGACCGAGACACCTTCGGATTATCGAATACTCGGATTACACGAAAATACGTTCCTGTGCTTTAAAAAAAAGAGAACTTTATATGACATTTCTCGAATACCGACTCATTTCCTTTGCATACCGTATTGATATAAACATTTCTTGGAAGCCCAAATCATTTTCTTTGCATACAGTATTGATATAAATATACCTTGGAAGCTCGACCCATCATTTTATTTCAATAGACAACATAGGCTCAATTATAAATAGACTTGAATTACACGGAAGCTCGAAATATCGGGACTCGGATTAATGAGGCTCTACTTATGTATGTAATACTGAAGGTTATGGTATATTTACAATTGGTAAGTGAAGCAAAATGTTTTATTTAAGAATGATCTTTCAAAAAGGCTCATACAAATATATATATAACAGAGTATTATGAACGAAGGGTAGTAATAATTCTGTGCTTATTATTGTGATTATTCTGTGATTATAACGCCCTCATTTTTAGAAGTAACTATTTTAAATTATTCGCCTTTGTTCCTTTCGTTATTTGATTTAATCAATACCCCCACTGGTTAATTAGTGCGTTAAGCTCCTTTAAACAATACCCACTGTTTGCCGACCGTGATGTATGCGCACTGCCCACGCATTATTAACTAACATATAAACATTAAATTAGGCTGGATACTACTTTTTATACATAGTTACAGCGTTAATTCTATTACAATACCGTACTGCCTACTTATGTTGCAATACTAGGGGATCGTGAGACTATTGATATTTTTATTTAGTTTCTTCTAGAAATACTTTGAATTTAAGCTTGGCTGAGACATATAATTAGGGTTTATTTAATAGGTTTTACTGTCAACAATTGTTCTATATCTTCTACGATCCCCTCAAGCGTATGGCAAACTTCATTTTGTTTAACACTACCCTTTCCTTAATTATAATTTCCTTTATAAGCAATGACCTATAGTTTGGGATCAGCTGCTCTTTGCGAAGAGGTACATAAGAAACAGGAAATACAAACAGACATTTCTAAACTCAATTCCATATCAAAATGGTTTTCCTTACGTTGCTTGTGTTGAATAGTTACAAATAATATCAATAAAGTAACATCTTATGACTTGAAACAGCTGTTCTACTATATAACATATAATATAAAATCAGCTGTTTTGTGAAATCATATGTTATTGCTTATTGTAAGCCAAATGGGACGAAATTACTATCATACATACCTTGCTTTTTTGTGAAAAGTCTAAATTTAATTTGTATGAATTAATTAAGTTTAATAATTGAGTTATTATTTAAAAAAAACTTCATTAACATCAAATATTATTAATTACAAGTCTAGTAAAATGCATTTGAACTTGAAAGGATAAATAAGAGGTATCTTATTAACACTACTGTAGATCGCAAATTTCTACATGATATATATATATATATATATATATATATATATATATATATATAAAGATAGTGTGACTTTATAATAGGAATAGAAAATTAATTGAAAATACTATTTAGCTACGAAATATTTTAGTTGTACATTATTTTCAACACATTTTTTTATATTATTCCTATATTTAAATTTATTGTAAAATATTTAGATATTTTATCAAGCACCTGCATTTTAACATTCACTCATTAAAAGAAGCAACAGCTAATAAATATATAACACACTACAAACAATTTATATATATATATATATATATATATATATATATATATATATATATATATATTCTTGATATTTTACGTTATACTGTTGTAAGTAATTTTATCCACCATTAAGTGCAATGATTTTACTTTGTGTGAGGAGGCGCCTTTCGGTCACTTGACCATTGTCAAATCACTGATGACTTTTTCTCAATTTTTCTAGTGTGGATGTTCGGTCCGTGGTGTTGGTACTTGTTGACGTCATACACGTTTCCTCTTGAGTATCGTGTATAATGTTTTTGAATAGTACGTCTTCTGTATATGTTGTTTATAGATTCATTAAATTGTTGTGTATGTTTTTATAAATGTGGTATTTTTCTAGTGAGTTTAGTTCTATTGGGTTATTTGAGAAACTACAGTACACAGGAAACCTACATCCAACAACACCACAATACACTACAAATCTAACCACCCATGGACACACAAAATTAACACTTACAGTAACATGATAAATAAAGCAATAAAATACACACAGGATAACAAACAAAAATTAAAGAATTAGATAACATTACAAAAATAGCAATAGAAAATTGATACAACAAACACCTTATAAAAAATATATACAATAAATTTTAAAAAAACCTAACCTCAACACAACACTACAACCGGAACACAAAAATAATAAAAATAAAAAAATTAACCTAAAATATAAATACACCAATACATTTCACAAGGGGCAAGGTATGCAATATTTATTTACGATACAAAAATAAAAATTGCACATAGATATTTTTTAAAATATTTACCCATAATTGTCCTATATACTTCTACGTTTATTAAACTAAAACTAAAATATGGTTTTCTGCGATATTTTGCATTACAAAATCGTAAAAAAAGACTTTTAAATTACAGTAACTTCTGTATGCTACAATTTATTAGTAAATTCTTAGTGAAGAAAACTTTGTTAGTTGTATAAACAATATGTATTTTCAAAACTAAACATAAAGTGGCGTTTGATTTAAATTTTCTTTAAAAATACTTTTTCTCCACCACGGGTGTAACTTCCCTCTTTTAGGGCACTTTTCTCTATCTTTATTCTCTCTACTCTATATGTTATGCTATACTTTTGTTCACTCTATAACATATACCAATGGTTAAAAACTATTTGCTTTAAACGTCATGATCACAATTTTCCAGGGCTCAACCTCTTTCTATAACTGGATTCGCAGATTACTGTGACGTCACTAGGTAAATTCTTGTAGGATATACATTTACAATAATATTACATATATAGGACTACTACTCCCTTAAACAAGCCGAAAATAAAAACGAAGCCCGAAATTCGATCTAATAATTCACATTTGGTATATATAGAACACGGTTAAAGTTAATAAAATAAACGTTCCGAAAATATAGTACATTTTTATTGTACTATTAAGTTTTCAAATCGTGTAAAATGGTGTACAACTGGATTAAAACTACAGTTACTATAAGAATGTTTATTCTTCTACAAAACCAGCTCATGAAAATCCTATAACATTTATTACAAAGAGTAAAGAGGTACTAGGATAAAAACCACTCAAAGAAGATAAATATCAAAATATTGGTCTCATTAAACATTTCAAGAAATTACCAACTAAAATTCAATCGTGTTGGTTATTTAGATAAATAAATTTAAACCTTATTTCAAACCAGTTCAATAATTACATAAAATTTCATTATAAATTTAATTTGTGCAAAATAATAACAATAAAATATAAATATAATGGTATGTAAATAACAAAGTATTATAGGTCATACATTAGAACTCCAATTATCCGTGCTCCCATTTATCCGAATCACTGATTATCCGAATTCCGAGCTATCCGAATGGTGTTCTTATTTTCAGAAATAAACGCTTTGAAAAATTCTCTGAATTAAAATAAATCTATTTTAAATTAAAAAAGACGGAATTTTAATTCCTTTATTAAAAGAAACGTGCGATAGGTGAGCTGACATTTTAAAATCATTAAAAAATTACCTTTTTAAATTGACATATATATTCCCAGTATTTTCTTTACACCAACACAATCCCACTTTACACAATGTAGATTAGAATACACTCAAAGCAGTCTTACAACTTTCAGGCACTTTTGGTAACTAAGTTTTAATCAGTGATTATTCCTCATCGACGCTATACCATAATTCTGTTGTTACTGTGTATGGTTGTTTTAATTGGCCTCCTAGTATACGTTGATTGTACAAGTCGAACCCGGCTACACTTTGTTTGAGAAAGCTTACTTCCTGATGTAAATATAACCATGCGAGACTTCACGATATTGCATATACAACACTAGCGTACACAATCTCAAGTGCTGAGTCTGTAATTATATCTAAAATTTGCACATAAACTAGAATTGAGGCAGGTAATTATTCAGTTGCAGAATAACAGTATGCATGTATAGTTACAGAACAGTTTCACTAGAATGGTTTCCAAATATTATTATTTAATAAAATAACATTACTCACATAAATATTATAATAAATACTTTAAAGTAATTGACAAGTCAGTTTAAACATAACTAAATTAATTTCATAGTGGGCAAACTACACTTTAAATTTAACCATTTTACCGGTCTTTCACTCCGCGATTTATGGAACCGAAATTTGAAAGACACTCGGCGAGACATTCGTTTGTGAAATTTTGTGTCGTAAGCCAAAGGGAGCATGTTTATATATTTGGACTTTAATATAAAATTCTGTTGGCTTTCTTTAAAAATCTTCTACTAATATTATTTTCCAGTCCTGCTTTATAAACTACATTTAAAATTGCCAACGATGAATAAATTAATGAGTGAGCTAAGATTAATAATGTATGCAGTTGTGCTGCCAGGTCTTCATCATATTTTATCTTCCAACAGTTTAGAATATTTTCTTTGCAATTTTATTTTTATTTAGTCATAAACATTTATCCAATTTCAAAGTACGTGAGAACATTTAGTACGAATGGAACCAGTAAATATATTGGGTTACTGGTTTGTTACGTAACTGTAAGATCCAGTCACTTATAACGGATAGAATAGTGATAAGAGTTTGGTAGCATTTCAATGAGAAATGACAGAGCATTAAAAATAATCGTTTACCAGAAGATTTTTAAAGTGCGTGAGAACATTTATACGAATGGAACCAGTAAATATATTGGGTTACTGGTTTGTTACGTAACTGTAAAATCCAGTTACTTATAACGGATAGAATAGTGATAAGAGTTTGGTAGCATTTCAATGAGAAATGACAGAGCGTTAAAAATAATCCTTTACCAGAAGATTTTTAAAGTACGTGAGAACATTTAGTACGAATGGAGCCAGTAAATATATTGGGTTACTGGTTTGTCACGTAACTGTAAAATCCAGTTACTTATAACGGATAGAATAGTGATAAGAGTTTGGTAGCATTTCAATGAGAAATCACAGAGCGTTAAAAATAATCGTTTACCAGAAGATTTTTAAAGTACGTGAGAACATTTAGTACGAATGGAACCAGTAAATATATTGGGTTACTGGTTTGTCACGTAACTGTAAAATCCAGTTACCTATAACGGATAGAATAGTGATAAGAGTTTGGTAGCATTTCAATGAGAAATGACAGAGCGTTAAAAATAATCCTTTACCAGAAGATTTTTAAAGTACGTGAGAACATTTAGTACGAATGGAGCCAGTAAATATATTGGGTTACTGGTTTGTCACGTAACTGTAAAATCCAGTTACTTATAACGGATAGAATAGTTATAAGAGTTTGGTAGCATTTCAATGAGAAAAGACACAGCCTTAAAAATAATCGTTTACCAGAAGTTTTTTAAAGTACGTGAGAACATTTAGTACGAATGGAACCAGTAAATATATTGGGTTACTGGTTTGTTACGTAACTGTAAAATCCAGTTACTTATAACGGATAGAATAGTGATAAGAGTTTGGTAGCATTTCAATGAGAAATGACAGAGCGTTAAAAATAATCGTTTACCAGAAGATTTTTAAAGTACGTAAGAACATTTATTACGAATGGAACCAGTAAATATATTGGGTTACTGGTTTGTCACGTAACTGTAAAATCCAGTTACCTATAACGGATAGAATAGTGATAAGAGTTTGGTAGCATTTCAATGAGAAATGACAGAGCGTTAAAAATAATCCTTTACCAGAAGATTTTTAAAGTACGTGAGAACATTTAGTACGAATGGAGCCAGTAAATATATTGGGTTACTGGTTTGTCACGTAACTGTAAAATCCAGTTACTTATAACGGATAGAATAGTTATAAGAGTTTGGTAGCATTTCAATGAGAAAAGACACAGCCTTAAAAATAATCGTTTACCAGAAGTTTTTTAAAGTACGTGAGAACATTTATACGAATGGAACCAGTAAATATATTGGGTTACTGGTTTGTTACGTAACTGTAAAATCCAGTTACTTATAACGGATAGAATAGTGATAAGAGTTTGGTAGCATTTCAATGAGAAAAGACACAGCGTTAAAAATAATCGTTTACCAGAAGGTTTTTAAAGTACGTGAGAACATTTAGTACGAATAGAACCAGTAAATATATTGGGTTACTGGTTTGTTACGTAACTGTAAAATCCAGTTACTTATAACGGATAGAATAGTGATCAGAGTTTGGTAGCATTTCAATGAGAAATGACACAGCGTTAAAAATAACCGTTTACCAGAAGGTTTTTAAAGTACGTGAGAACATTTAGTACGAATGGAACCAGTAAATATATTGGGTTACTGGTTTGTTACGTAACTGTAAAATCCAGTTACTTATAACGGATAGAATAGTGATCAGAGTTTGGTAGCATTTCAATGAGAAATGACACAGCGTTAAAAATAACCGTTTACCAGAAGTTTTTTAAAGTACGTGAGAACATTTAGTACAAATGGAACCAGTAAATATATTGGGTTACTGGTTTGTTACGTAACTGTAAAATCCAGTTACTTATAACGGATGGAATAGTGATCAGAGTTTGGTAGCATTTCAATGAGAAATGACACAGCGTTAAAAATAACCGTCTACCAGAAGTTTTTTAAAGTACGTGAGAACATCTAGTACGAATGGAACCAGTAAATATATTGGGTTACTGGTTTGTCACGTAACTGTAAAATCCAGTTACTTATAACGGATGGAATAGTGACAAGAGTTTGGTAGCATTTCAATGAGAAATGTCACAGCGTTAAAAATAACCGTTTACCAGAAGTTTTTTAAAGTACGTGAGAACATTTAGTACGAATGGAACCAGTAAATATATTGGGTTACTGGTTTGTTACGTAACTGTAAGATCCAGTTAATTATAACGGATAGAATAGTGACAAGAGTTTGGTAGCATTTCAATGAGAAATGACACAGCGTTAAAAATAATCGTTTACCAGAAGGTTTTTAAAGTACGTGAGAACATTTAGTACGAATGGAACCAGTAAATATATTGGGTTACTGGTTTGTTACGTAACTGTAAAATCCAGTTACTTATAACGGATAGAATAGTGACAAGAGTTTGGTAGCATTTCAATGAGAAATGACACAGCGTTAAAAATAACCGTTTACCAGAAGTTTTTTAAAGTACGTGAGAACATTTAGTACGAATGGAGCCAGTAAATATATTGGGTTACTGGTTTGTCACGTAACTGTAAAATCCAGTTACTTATAACGGATAGAATAGTTATAAGAGTTTGGTAGCATTTCAATGAGAAAAGACACAGCCTTAAAAATAATCGTTTACCAGAAGTTTTTTAAAGTACGTGAGAACATTTATACGAATGGAACCAGTAAATATATTGGGTTACTGGTTTGTTACGTAACTGTAAAATCCAGTTACTTATAACGGATAGAATAGTGATAAGAGTTTGGTAGCATTTCAATGAGAAAAGACACAGCGTTAAAAATAATCGTTTACCAGAAGGTTTTTAAAGTACGTGAGAACATTTAGTACGAATAGAACCAGTAAATATATTGGGTTACTGGTTTGTTACGTAACTGTAAAATCCAGTTACTTATAACGGATAGAATAGTGATCAGAGTTTGGTAGCATTTCAATGAGAAATGACACAGCGTTAAAAATAACCGTTTACCAGAAGGTTTTTAAAGTACGTGAGAACATTTAGTACGAATGGAACCAGTAAATATATTGGGTTACTGGTTTGTTACGTAACTGTAAAATCCAGTTACTTATAACGGATAGAATAGTGATCAGAGTTTGGTAGCATTTCAATGAGAAATGACACAGCGTTAAAAATAACCGTTTACCAGAAGTTTTTTAAAGTACGTGAGAACATTTAGTACAAATGGAACCAGTAAATATATTGGGTTACTGGTTTGTTACGTAACTGTAAAATCCAGTTACTTATAACGGATGGAATAGTGATCAGAGTTTGGTAGCATTTCAATGAGAAATGACACAGCGTTAAAAATAACCGTCTACCAGAAGTTTTTTAAAGTACGTGAGAACATCTAGTACGAATGGAACCAGTAAATATATTGGGTTACTGGTTTGTCACGTAACTGTAAAATCCAGTTACTTATAACGGATGGAATAGTAACAAGAGTTTGGTAGCATTTCAATGAGAAATGTCACAGCGTTAAAAATAACCGTTTACCAGAAGTTTTTTAAAGTACGTGAGAACATTTAGTACGAATGGAACCAGTAAATATATTGGGTTACTGGTTTGTTACGTAACTGTAAGATCCAGTTAATTATAACGGATAGAATAGTGACAAGAGTTTGGTAGCATTTCAATGAGAAATGACACAGCGTTAAAAATAATCGTTTACCAGAAGGTTTTTAAAGTACGTGAGAACATTTAGTACGAATGGAACCAGTAAATATATTGGGTTACTGGTTTGTTACGTAACTGTAAAATCCAGTTACTTATAACGGATAGAATAGTGACAAGAGTTTGGTAGCATTTCAATGAGAAATGACACAGCGTTAAAAATAACCGTTTACCAGAAGTTTTTTAAAGTACGTGAGAACATTTAGTACGAATGAAACCAGTAAATATATTGGGTTACTGGTTTGTTACGTAACTGTAAAATCCAGTTACTTATAACGGATGGAATAGTGATCAGAGTTTGGTAGCATTTCAATGAGAAATGACACAACGTTAAAAATAACCGTCTACCAGATGTTTTTTAAAGTACGTGAGAACATTTAGTACGAATGGAACCAGTAAATATATTGGGTTACTGGTTTGTCACGTAACTGTAAAATCCAGTTACTTATAACGGATAGAATAGTGGCAAGAGTTTGGTAGCATTTCATTGAGAAATGACACAGCGTTAAAATGATCGTTTACCAGAAGATTTTTAAAGTACGTGAGAACATTTAGTACGAATGGAACCAGTAAATATATTGGGTTACTGGTTTGTTACGTAACTGTAAGATCCAGTTAATTATAACGGATAGAATAGTGACAAGAGTTTGGTAGCATTTCAATGAGAAATGACACAGCGTTAAAAATAATCGTTTACCAGAAGGTTTTTAAAGTACGTGAGAACATTTAGTACGAATGGAACCAGTAAATATATTGGGTTACTGGTTTGTTACGTAACTGTAAAATCCAGTTACTTATAACGGATAGAATAGTGACAAGAGTTTGGTAGCATTTCAATGAGAAATGACACAGCGTTAAAAATAACCGTTTACCAGAAGTTTTTTAAAGTACGTGAGAACATTTAGTACGAATGGAGCCAATAAATATATTGGGTTACTGGTTTGTCACGTAACTGTAAAATCCAGTTACTTATAACGGATAGAATAGTTATAAGAGTTTGGTAGCATTTCAATGAGAAAAGACACAGCCTTAAAAATAATCGTTTACCAGAAGTTTTTTAAAGTACGTGAGAACATTTATACGAATGGAACCAGTAAATATATTGGGTTACTGGTTTGTTACGTAACTGTAAAATCCAGTTACTTATAACGGATAGAATAGTGATAAGAGTTTGGTAGCATTTCAATGAGAAAAGACACAGCGTTAAAAATAATCGTTTACCAGAAGGTTTTTAAAGTACGTGAGAACATTTAGTACGAATAGAACCAGTAAATATATTGGGTTACTGGTTTGTTACGTGACTGTAAAATCCAGTTACTTATAACGGATAGAATAGTGATCAGAGTTTGGTAGCATTTCAATGAGAAATGACACAGCGTTAAAAATAACCGTTTACCAGAAGGTTTTTAAAGTACGTGAGAACATTTAGTACGAATGGAACCAGTAAATATATTGGGTTACTGGTTTGTTACGTAACTGTAAAATCCAGTTACTTATAACGGATAGAATAGTGATCAGAGTTTGGTAGCATTTCAATGAGAAATGACACAGCGTTAAAAATAACCGTTTACCAGAAGTTTTTTAAAGTACGTGAGAACATTTAGTACAAATGGAACCAGTAAATATATTGGGTTACTGGTTTGTTACGTAACTGTAAAATCCAGTTACTTATAACGGATGGAATAGTGATCAGAGTTTGGTAGCATTTCAATGAGAAATGACACAGCGTTAAAAATAACCGTCTACCAGAAGTTTTTTAAAGTACGTGAGAACATCTAGTACGAATGGAACCAGTAAATATATTGGGTTACTGGTTTGTCACGTAACTGTAAAATCCAGTTACTTATAACGGATGGAATAGTAACAAGAGTTTGGTAGCATTTCAATGAGAAATGTCACAGCGTTAAAAATAACCGTTTACCAGAAGTTTTTTAAAGTACGTGAGAACATTTAGTACGAATGGAACCAGTAAATATATTGGGTTACTGGTTTGTTACGTAACTGTAAGATCCAGTTAATTATAACGGATAGAATAGTGACAAGAGTTTGGTAGCATTTCAATGAGAAATGACACAGCGTTAAAAATAATCGTTTACCAGAAGGTTTTTAAAGTACGTGAGAACATTTAGTACGAATGGAACCAGTAAATATATTGGGTTACTGGTTTGTTACGTAACTGTAAAATCCAGTTACTTATAACGGATAGAATAGTGACAAGAGTTTGGTAGCATTTCAATGAGAAATGACACAGCGTTAAAAATAACCGTTTACCAGAAGTTTTTTAAAGTACGTGAGAACATTTAGTACGAATGAAACCAGTAAATATATTGGGTTACTGGTTTGTTACGTAACTGTAAAATCCAGTTACTTATAACGGATGGAATAGTGATCAGAGTTTGGTAGCATTTCAATGAGAAATGACACAACGTTAAAAATAACCGTCTACCAGATGTTTTTTAAAGTACGTGAGAACATTTAGTACGAATGGAACCAGTAAATATATTGAGTTACTGGTTTGTCACGTAACTGTAAAATCCAGTTACTTATAACGGATAGAATAGTGGCAAGAGTTTGGTAGCATTTCATTGAGAAATGACACAGCGTTAAAATGATCGTTTACCAGAAGATTTTTAAAGTACGTGAAAACATTTAGTACGAATGGAACCAGTAAATATATTGGGTTACTGGTTTGTTACGTAACTGTAAGATCCAGTTACTTTTAACGGATAGAATAGTGACAAGAGTTTGGTAGCATTTCAATGAGAAATGACACAGCGTTAAAAATAATCGTTTACCAGAAGTTTTTTAAAGTACGTGAGAACATTTAGTACGAATGGAACCAGTAAATATATTGGGTTACTGGTTTGTGACGTAACTGTAAATTCCAGTTACTTATAACGGATAGAATAGTGATCAGAGTTTAGTAGCATTTCAATGAGAAATGACACAGCGTTAAAAATAACCGTTTACCAGAAGTTTTTAAAGTACGTGAGAACATTTAGTACGAATGGAACCAGTAAATATATTGCGTTACTGGTTTGTCACGTAACTGTAAAATCCAGTTACTTATAACGGATAGAATAGTGACAAGAGTGTGGTAGCATTTCATTGAGAAATGACACAGCGTTAAAATAATCGTTTACCAGAAGATTTTTAAAGTACGTGAGAACATTTAGTACGAATGGAACCAGTAAATATATTGGGTTACTGGTTTGTTACGTAACTGTAAGATCCAGTTCCTTATAACGGATAGAATAGTGACAAGAGTTTGGTAGCATTTCAATGAGAAATGTCACAGCGTTAAAAATAACCGTTTACCAGAAGTTTTTTAAAGTACGTGAGAACATTTAGTACGAATGGAACCAGTAAATATATTGGGTTACTGGTTTGTTACGTAACTGTAAAATCCAGTTACTTATAACGGATGGAATAGTGATCAGAATTTGGTAGCATTTCAATGAGAAATGACACAGAGTTAAAAATAACCGTCTACCAGAAGTTTTTTAAAGTACGTGAGAACATTTAGTACGAATGGAACCAGTAAATATATTGGGTTACTGGTTTGTCACGTAACTGTAAATTCCAGTTACTTATAACGGATAGAATAGTGATCAGAGTTTGGTAGCATTTCAATGAGAAAAGACACAGCCTTAAAAATAATCGTTTACCAGAAGTTTTTTAAAGTACGTGAGAACATTTAGTACGAATGGAACCAGTAAATATATTGGGTTACTGGTTTGTTACGTAACTGTAAAATCCAGTTACTTATAACGGATAGAATAGTGATAAGAGTTTGGTAGCATTTCAATGAGAAATGACAGAGCGTTAAAAATAATCGTTTACCAGAAGATTTTTAAAGTACGTGAGAACATTTAGTACGAATGGAACCAGTAAATATATTGGGTTACTGGTTTGTCACGTAACTGTAAAATCCAGTTACCTATAACGGATAGAATAGTGATAAGAGTTTGGTAGCATTTCAATGAGAAATGACAGAGCGTTAAAAATAATCCTTTACCAGAAGATTTTTAAAGTACGTGAGAACATTTAGTACGAATGGAGCCAGTAAATATATTGGGTTACTGGTTTGTCACGTAACTGTAAAATCCAGTTACTTATAACGGATAGAATAGTTATAAGAGTTTGGTAGCATTTCAATGAGAAAAGACACAGCCTTAAAAATAATCGTTTACCAGAAGTTTTTTAAAGTACGTGAGAACATTTAGTACGAATGGAACCAGTAAATATATTGGGTTACTGGTTTGTTACGTAACTGTAAAATCCAGTTACTTATAACGGATAGAATAGTGATCAGAGTTTGGTAGCATTTCAATGAGAAATGACAGGGCGTTAAAAATAATCGTTTACCAGAAGGTTTTTAAAGTACGTGAGAACATTTAGTACGAATGGAACCAGTAAATATATTGGGTTACTGGTTTGTCACGTAACTGTAAAATCCAGTTACTTATAACGGATAGAATAGTGATAAGAGTTTGGTAGCATTTCAATGAGAAATGACAGAGCGTTAAAAATAATCGTTTACCAGAAGATTTTTAAAGAAACTGTATAAAACTACTTGTCCCAGTATAAAATTCTTTCCCAGCTCGTCTCATAATTTTGAGTAGTTCGTAAATTTTCTAGTTAGGGATACCGAATGAAAAATATTTTGTCACGAATTAAAAATTATAAATTTTATCTATAGTAAATTGTTTAACCTTCAAGGGGGCGCATACATTTTGAAACAGGAGAGGGCGCTTGCGGAGGTCTATTTAGCACAAATAACCGTTTAAATTTAAACGATTTTCGTTTTAATATGTGGTTGACTTTATAATTAAATACTATATAAATACACTGCAACCATTTAAAAAATCATTATTTCACAATTTTGAATTTCTAAACGTAATATTTCTAAATATCTTTAATTGTTAAAACGTGTAAGCAATGTATATAGACCACTGTTTTCATTACGGGAGAGGCGTTTGCCGGTTGTTCTTCAGTAATGAAGTAATTAAACGTCTAAACATAAAAATATCCAGTCGTCATAGTACATATATAAAAATTTAAAATTGTTTATAATATTTAGTGACCATTAGGAATGCTTTACTTCAAATATATATTTCTAAAAACTAGTAAATCAAAAGAATATTGCCTTTATATCACAATAGGCTCTATAGTTAAATACAACTACCAGAAACTTAATCTTTGTTGAAACAACAACTCATAATTGTTCATTTCTAAGCTCACTAGTCACCACTAGGGTAGCGTGAACATGACCCACTCTCATGACAATTATGTTTCTTCTTGCTGTCCTCAATTGCCTTACTGTTTCAGTATGCCACAGCATTTTTCGGTTTTTATAAACAAATGTATTTCCCATAGTCAAACTGCACTCTAATCGCTTCCTGCCTGATTTTTAGCGGAACTGTCTCTACAACGTCCAAATCAACAGATTTTCAACAAACTAGCCACTTTCGTCATTTTCAGTTGCATTCACAAACAATAAATGTACTTAAAACGAGGCACATGGAGTTTACATCATAAACGATTTACGGTGGTTGCGTGGTCAAAAAAACTGTTTTATCCATTTAGAGTTGTTTTTATTTCAAGTTATCTCTAACGAGCCAGCATGTCTAGTTTGTTGACATTTGTGTTTGTGCTTGACTTAGAATGATTGAATAAACCTGGATAGAGGAATCACCCGAGTGACGTCACGTTTCATATTTATAGAAAAATGTACGAAACTCTCGGGGTTAAACTGTCAGAGGTTTAATCCCGTTATATGGAGAGGAAGGGAAAACGGTTTTGTTAGTTCGCTGATACGGAGTTTTGTCTGTCTGGGAAACTAGCATACCAAGGAAGGGTCTTACCTATCAAGGGTCAAGCACTTGTTCGTTTGTCAAATACACAATTCCCCAAGGAAAATTATTCTTTCTTACAATATAAATGCAATGAGCTGTTTATATAACATATCAACACTAATTATTTAGGTTGAAGTAAATTTTAGAGAAATATTGTGGGAGCTGGGAAGGTAGTATAGAGCTTA
This sequence comes from Prosapia bicincta, assembly GCA_036971475.1. Lineage (NCBI taxonomy): Eukaryota > Metazoa > Arthropoda > Insecta > Hemiptera > Cercopidae > Prosapia > Prosapia bicincta. The sequence continues at coordinate 1,699,383 of JBAIZL010000398.1, read as the reverse complement.
AGGATGACTCAAATTAAAAGTATTCACACGAAGGTAGAGGTTTTTCCCAATTTACAATTTTTATATAGTTTTGAGGCACTTAAGGTTTCCCAAAATCTCCATAAGAATTGAATTGCAATGAAAAACAGGTGAATATGATTTGTAAACAAAGAAATATTCAAGCAAAGCTAATAGGCATACATTCTTCAGAACAGAGCTTCAATTGAACAACCTGTTTTTATACGTGGTCAAATTTATGTTGCACTAAGTGGAGTAAACTCTCAAGAAAGATTAAAGTAACATATTGAAAATAAGGTTGGAGAAAAATCAAATTGAAAACGTAATCACAAAAGATGAAGCTTATAAGGAAATTTTAATATGTAAAACTTGAATTGGAACTATATATGGATTATATTAAATTTAATTTGTATTAAAAAAATAATATTATACAAAAGTTTAAAATTTGTTTCAATATGAATAGGAACCTTTGCCTTTATAATCCCCTTGTATGCGCCAAAATAAAGTTGTAAAATTTTATTTCATTTTATTTTGTTTACATAGTTTTGCAAACACATCCAAGTAAAAAGAAGCTAAATCAATTAGACTCGGGTATAAACATCTTCTATATTATCTCAGTTCAGGCTGATTCAACACTCTACCGTTTTTGAAGGTTTTTCATCATTTTGTTGAAGAGGGTTTGTTTCATTTCATTATACATTCGAAACACTACCTGTGTCAAAACACTACCTGAAACGCCATAATATTCAGACCCACTAAAAATTACTGCGTTACTAAGCGGGTGTTCGTGAAACTGTGACAAACTAGGCCCACCTGCACGTCCAATAACAGACGAGCGAAAAAATGCTTTACGATAAACGTTTTCTCTACAGTAGTTAGCAACACGCTAGTAAAACATAACCTCAAATAAAATACGTCATACCGAAAGTTCTAAAGTCGGCCCAGCTGATCAGGAAGGCAACTACAGTTGATTCAGTTTCAGTACTGTTTATTTTAGCACATACGGTATATATATATATATATATATATATATATATATATATATATATATATATATATATATATATATATATTTAAGATTAAATAATATACACTAATACAGGAATATTGAATTTATTGAATAACATATGTTGGTAATGTAAACCAACGAAAAGCTTTGAGTATATTATTCAATAAATTCAATATACCTATATTAGTGTATATTATTTAATCTTAACAATATTCTAACAGGAAGACACATTTGATATTCTATATATATATATATATATATATATATATATATATATATATATATATATATATATATATATATATATATATTTATTTATTTATTTATGTATATATATATATATATATATATATATATATATATATCAAAAACAACTTAGGTGGTTAAATACAAGAATTATTTATTAATTTATACTCAAATCTTTTCGTTGATAAACAGTACCAACATCATCAGGAATGATTTTGTTTGAATGATTTATCATTTGTGATGATGGTGGAACTGTATCAACGAAAAGCTTTGATTATAATTTAATAAACAATTTTTAAGGCTATTTGAATAACCTTAGTTGTTTTTGATTACTATACAAGAAAACAATAAGTGTATATATATATATATATATATATATATATATATATATATATATATATATATATATATATATATATATATTTATATCTATATCTACATGTATATGTAAATACATATATATATATATATATATATATATATATATATATGTGTGTGTGTGTGTGTGTGTGTGTGTGTATATATATATATATATATATATATATATATATATATATATATAATTTTATATATTTATATTAATTTTATTTTATATAATATATAATATGTTATACTCTGTATAAAATAATATGTATTACAATGTGTAATACTTACCTTAATGTGTACATTGAATCAGTTATTTCCTGTTCTCTCAATATAAACAGGGGAATAAATTAAACCCGTATGTAGACCTTCACAATCATGTGCTTGCAGCAAACGCTAAACAAGAAACACAGTTAAATATTTACATTCATTCACTATAAACACAATCAGGACGCTAAAACCACCATATGTTTTATCGGAAGGGAGAGAGGTTATTGTTAAATATTCCACTTGTTCAAACCCATTCCCCATTACGTGCTTGTGTCTGTTGTTTCAGGATGATTACTTCAATAGCTAGGAAATATGTTCACGACCATTTCCATTTATCCAGATATCGATGCATATTAGTCATTCAAAAATCATAGTTTAAAGTCTTGCATTTCAAATGTGTGTTTTGTTTAAATAAGGTAAACCCACAAGTTACTTTTCCAGGACTTTTCTTGCCTCAGGAAGGTACTACTGGAATATATAAAAGCGACGACTCTTAGGTCACCCAGTATCTAAGCTATATAAGGGGTTTTAGGGACTTGTCTATTGCCGGGCCACGACAGAAGGCCTGTCTATGTAACGCTTTCTCTTTCTAGACCTCCCAAAGTAATAACAAGTAAGAAAATTATATAAATTAATACTACTCCTATAGACATATATTTACACTAGACTATATTATTATTTATCATATAAAATCCAGTACCTAAACACAGCCAAAAAGGTATATAGATGTAGGTCTGTTTAATATTAAAAACAAATTATATATATATATATATATATATATATATATATATATATATATATATATTATATATATATACATATATATATATATATAATATATATATATATATATATATAATATATATATATATATATATATATATATATATATTTGTAGCTTTGCAACACTATTTTCTTGCATTCACTTATCACTTTCACTATATGTACTTAAACAAGAATCTTACTTGGTATTTATGCTAGTTAACTTTCAAAAGATTGGTCGTATCTACATCATCGGGCATCACTGGCTGGAGGTTGTAGTAGACTGCGAGCTGTGTAGAATTCCCATTGTCTTGAAAGACTCGCACAATGCAGTGAAACCGAAAATAGAACATAACGTTACACCAGACTTAGTGACAACGGGAATTCCACACAGCTCGCAGTCTACTACAATCCCCGGACAGTGATGCCCGATGATGGAGATACGATTAATCTTTGAAAGTTAACTCGCATAAATACCAAGTAAGATTCTTGTTTAAGTACATATAGTGAAAGTGATATATATATATATATATATATATATATATATATATATATATATATATATATACTCGAATAACATTGTTTTCTAAATATATACCATATGCGCCAAAATAATAAAAAACAGATACTAAATCAGCTGTTGATGCCTCCTGTCAGATATAGTCATTGGTCGTTTTATAGGAGACGACCATTCTTTCAAAATGGCAACCATTCTTTCATGGAAGATGGGGCAACCATAACCATCGCCTTAGCCAAAATTGTTTACCTACAAGAAACTTTTGGCTATCACCTCATCTACCTTAGCCTATTCTCTCGATCTTACACCACGTGCTGCCCATGTTTGGGAAATTATGAAGATATCCCTTGATGACCATCATCGACCAACTACAGGAAACAATATCCATACATACAACGAGCATTAAACAACCCTTCTTTACCAAAATGATGTAAAACCTTCAAGAAAGTTAGGAGTGTTGCGTCAAATTGAACTTAGATGATATAGAACATGCTTATACCCGAGTCTAACCGATTTAGCATCTTTTTATTTGTATGTGTTTATTACACCGTGTAAATAAAATGAAATCTCACAAGTGTCTTCTCTTTTGCTTATTTTATGGGAGAAGATATTTTTCAATATTTAAACCATTCTGTTTTAATACAATTGCAAAAACATATATTTATTTTAATTCTTCTTTAATCTCTATGAGTAGTCCACAATTAGTTTAGATTTGCACAAGGTTTTCTATAGGTAATGTTGTTCCGAATAGTCACTATTTAATTATTTAAATCTGAACTGAATTTAATTCCCTTGAAAAGACTGTTGTCTGTAGCATAGAGTGAGAAGAAGATATTCTAAACCCAGTTTCTTGATAATAAGAGCTGGACCGAATCAATACAGCCGTACAGATTAGCACGTACATATGCAGGCTACTTCTCTCTCAAGGCTTTACATCTAATGTAGCATAGAGTGAGAAGAAGATATTCTAAACCCTGTTTCTTGATAATAAGAGCTGGACCGAATCAATACAGCCGTACAGATTAGCACGTACATATGCAGGCTACTTCTCTCTCAAGGCTTTACATCTAATGTAACATAGAGTGAGAAGAAGATATTCTAAACCCAGTTTCTTGATAATAAGAGCTGGACCGAATCAATACAGCCGTACAGATTAGCACGTACATATTGCAGGCTACTCCTCTCTCAAGGCTTTACATCTAATGTAGCATAGTGTGAGAAGAAGATATTCTAAACCCTGTTTCTTGATAATAAGAGCTGGACCGAATCAATACAGCCGTACAGATTAGCACGTACATATTGCAGGCTACTTCTCTCTCAAGGCTTTACATCTAATGTAGCATAGAGTGAGAAGAAGATATTCTAAACCCTGTTTCTTGATAATAAGAGCTGGACCGAATCAATACAGCCGTACAGATTAGCACGTACATATTGCAGGCTACTCCTCTCTCAAGGCTTTATATCTAATGTAGCATAGAGTGAGAAGAAGATATTCTAAACCCTGTTTCTTGATAATAAGAGCTGGACCGAATCATTACAGCCGTACAAATTAGTACGTACATATTGCAGGCTACTTCTCTCTCAAGGCTTTACATCTAATGTAACATAGAGTGAGAAGAAGATATTCTAAACCCTGTTTCTTTGATAATAAGAGCTGGACCGAATCAATACAGCCGTACAGATTAGCACGTACATATTGCAGGCTACTTCTCTCTCAAGGCTTTACATCTAATGTAACATAGAGTGAGAAGAAGATATTCTAAACCCTGTTTCTTTGATAATAAGAGCTGGACCGAATCAATACAGCCGTACAGATTAGCACGTACATATTGCAGGCTACTTCTCTCTCAAGGCTTTACATCTAATGTAGCATAGAGTGAGAAGAAGATATTCTAAACCCTGTTTCTTTGATAATAAGAGCTGGACCGAATCAATACAGCCGTACAGATTAGCACGTACATATTGCAGGCTACTTCTCTCTCAAGGCATTATATCTAATGTAACTTAGAGTGAGAAGAAGATATTCTAAACCCTGTTTCTTTGATAATAAGAGCTGGACCGAATCAATACAGCCGTACAGATTAGCACGTACATATTGCAGGCTACTTCTCTCTCAAGGCTTTACATCTAATGTAGCATAGAGTGAGAAGAAGATATTCTAAACCCTGTTTCTTTGATAATAAGAGCTGGACCGAATCAATACAGCCGTACAGATTAGCACGTACATATTGCAGGCTACTTCTCTCTCTTAAGGCTTTACATCTAATGTAACATAGAGTGAGAAGAAGATATTCTAAACCCTGTTTCTTTGATAATAAGAGCTGGACCGAATCAATACAGCCGTACAGATTAGCACGTACATATTGCAGGCTACTTCTCTCTCAAGGCTTTACATCTAATGTAGCATAGAGTGAGAAGAAGATATTCTAAACCCTGTTTCTTTGATAATAAGAGCTGGACCGAATCAATACAGCCGTACAGATTAGCACCTACATATTGCAGGCTACTTCTCTCTCAAGGCTTTATATCTAATGTAACATAGAGTGAGAAGAAGATATTCTAAACCCTGTTTCTTTGATAATAAGAGCTGGACCGAATCAATACAGCCGTACAGATTAGCACGTACATATTGCAGGCTACTTCTCTCTCAAGGCTTTACATCTAATGTAACATAGAGTGAGAAGAAGATATTCTAAACCCTGTTTCTTTGATAATAAGAGCTGGACCGAATCAATACAGCCGTACAGATTAGCACCTACATATTGCAGGCTACTTCTCTCTCAAGGCTTTATATCTAATGTAACATAGAGTGAGAAGAAGATATTCTAAACCCTGTTTCTTGATAATAAGAGCTGGACCGAATCAATACAGCCGTACAGATTAGCACGTACATATTGCAGGCTACTTCTCTCTCAAGGCTTTACATCTAATGTAGCATAGAGTGAGAAGAAGATATTCTAAACCCTGTTTCTTGATAATAAGAGCTGGACCGAATCAATACAGCCGTACAGATTAGCACGTACATATTGCAGGCTACTTCTCTCTCAAGGCTTTACATCTAATGTAACATAGAGTGAGAAGAAGATATTCTAAACCCTGTTTCTTTGATAATAAGAGCTGGACCGAATCAATACAGCCGTACAGATTAGCACGTACATATTGCAGGCTACTTCTCTCTCAAGGCTTTACATCTAATGTAACATAGAGTGAGAAGAAGATATTCTAAACCCTGTTTCTTTGATAATAAGAGCTGGACCGAATCAATACAGCCGTACAGATTAGCACGTACATATTGCAGGCTACTTCTCGCTCAAGGCTTTACATCTAATGTAGCATAGAGTGAGAAGAAGATATTCTAAACCCTGTTTCTTTGATAATAAGAGCTGGACCGAATCAATACAGCCGTACAGATTAGCACGTACATATTGCAGGCTACTTCTCTCTCAAGGCTTTACATCTAATGTAACATAGAGTGAGAAGAAGATATTCTAAACCCTGTTTCTTTGGTAATAAGAGCTGGACCGAATCAATACAGCCGTACAGATTAGCACGTACATATTGCAGGCTACTTCTCTCTCAAGGCTTTACATCTAATGTAACATAGAGTGAGAAGAAGATATTCTAAACCCTGTTTCTTTGATAATAAGAGCTGGACCGAATCAATACAGCCGTACAGATTAGCACGTACATATTGCAGGCTACTTCTCTCTCAAGGCTTTACATCTAATGTAACATAGAGTGAGAAGAAGATATTCTAAACCCTGTTTCTTGATAATAAAAGCTGGACCGAATCAATACAGCCGTACAGATTAGCACGTACATATTGCAGGCTACTTCTCTCTCAAGGCTTTATATCTAATGTAACATAGAGTGAGAAGAAGATATTCTAAACCCTGTTTCTTGATAATAAGAGCTGGACCGAATCAATACAGCCGTACAGATTAGCACCTACATATTGCAGGCTACTTCTCTCTCAAGGCTTTATATCTAATGTAACATAGAGTGAGAAGAAGATATTCTAAACCCTGTTTCTTGATAATAAGAGCTGGACCGAATCAATACAGCCGTACAGATTAGCACGTACATATTGCAGGATACTTCTCTCTCAAGGCTTTACATCTAATGTAGCATAGAGTGAGAAGAAGATATTCTAAACCCTGTTTCTTTGATAATAAGAGCTGGACCGAATCAATACAGCCGTACAGATTAGCACGTACATATTGCAGGCTACTTCTCTCTCAAGGCTTTACATCTAATGTAACATAGAGTGAGAAGAAGATATTCTAAACCCTGTTTCTTTGATAGTAAGAGCTGGACCGAATCAATACAGCCGTACAGATTAGCACGTACATATTGCAGGCTACTTCTCTCTCAAGGCTTTACATCTAATGTAGCATAGAGTGAGAAGAAGATATTCTAAACCCTGTTTCTTTGATAATAAGAGCTGGACCGAATCAATACAGCCGTACAGATTAGACCGTACATATTGCAGGCTACTTCTCTCTCAAGGCTTTATATATAATGTAGCATAGAGTGAGAAGAAGATATTCTAAGCCCTGTTTCTTTGGTAATAAGAGCTGGACCGAATCAATACAGCCGTACAGATTAGCACGTACATATTGCAGGCTACTTCTCTCTCAAGGCTTTACATCTAATGTAGCATAGAGTGAGAAGAAGATATTCTAAACCCTGTTTCTTTGGTAATAAGAGCTGGACCGAATCAATACAGCCGTACAGATTAGCACGTACATATTGCAGGCTACTTCTCTCTCAAGGCTTTATATCTAATGTAGCATAGAGTGAGAAGAAGATATTCTAAACCCTGTTTCTTTGATAATAAGAGCTGGACCGAATCAATACAGCCGTACAGATTAGCACGTACATATTGCAGGCTACTTCTCTCTCAAGGCTTTATATCTAATGTAGCATAGAGTGAGAAGAAGATATTCTAAACCCTGTTTCTTTGGTAATAAGAGCTGGACCGAATGAATACAGCCGTACAGATTAGCACGTACATATTGCAGGCTACTTCTCTCTCAAGGCTTTACATCTAATGTAGCATAGAGTGAGAAGAAGATATTCTAAACCCTGTTTCTTTGGTAATAAGAGCTGGACCGAATCAATACAGCCGTACAGATTAGCACGTACATATTGCAGGCTACTTCTCTCTCAAGGCTTTACATCTAATGTAGCATAGAGTGAGAAGAAGATATTCTAAACCCTGTTTCTTTGGTAATAAGAGCTGGACCGAATCAATACAGCCGTACAGATTAGCACGTACATATTGCAGGCTACTTCTCTCTCAAGGCTTTATATCTAATGTAACATAGAGTGAGAAGAAGATATTCTAAACCCTGTTTCTTGATAATAAGAGCTGGACCGAATCAATACAGCCGTACAGATTAGCACGTACATATTGCAGGCTACTTCTCTCTCAAGGCTTTATATCTAATGTAGCATAGAGTAAGAAGAAGATATTCTAAACCCTGTTTCTTGATAATAAGAGCTGGACCGAATCAATACAGCCGTACAGATTAGCACGTACATATTGCAGGCTACTTCTCTCTCAAGGCTTTATATCTAATGTAACATAGAGTGAGAAGAAGATATTCTAAACCCTGTTTCTTGATAATAAGAGCTGGACCGAATCAATACAGCCGTACAGATTAGCACGTACATATTGCAGGCTACTTCTCTCTCAAGGCTTTATATCTAATGTAGCATAGAGTGAGAAGAAGATATTCTAAACCCTGTTTCTTGATAATAAGAGCTGGACCGAATCAATACAGCCGTACAGATTAGCACGTACATATTGCAGGCTACTTCTCTCTCAAGGCTTTACATCTAATGTAGCATAGAGTGAGAAGAAGATATTCTAAACCCTGTTTCTTGATAATAAGAGCTGGACCGAATCAATACAGCCGTACAGATTAGCACGTACATATTGCAGGCTACTTCTCTCTCAAGGCTTTATATCTAATGTAGCATAGAGTGAGAAGAAGATATTCTAAACCCTGTTTCTTGATAATAAGAGCTGGACCGAATCAATACAGCCGTACAGATTAGCACGTACATATTGCAGGCTACTTCTCTCTCAAGGCTTTACATCTAATGTAGCATAGAGTGAGAAGAAGATATTCTAAACCCTGTTTCTTGATAATAAGAGCTGGACCGAATCAATACAGCCGTACAGATTAGCACGTACATATTGCAGGCTACTTCTCTCTCAAGGCTTTACATCTAATGTAGCATAGAGTGAGAAGAAGATATTCTAAACCCTGTTTCTTGATAATAAGAGCTGGACCGAATCAATACAGCCGTACAGATTAGCACGTACATATTGCAGGCTACTTCTCTCTCAAGGCTTTACATCTAATGTAGCATAGAGTGAGAAGAAGATATTCTAAACCCTGTTTCTTGATAATAAGAGCTGGACCGAATCAATACAGCCGTACAGATTAGCACGTACATATTGCAGGCTACTTCTCTCTCAAGGCTTTATATCTAATGTAGCATAGAGTGAGAAGAAGATATTCTAAACCCTGTTTCTTGATAATAAGAGCTGAACCGAATCAATACAGCCGTACAGATTAGCACGTACATATTGCAGGCTACTTCTCTCTCAAGGCTTTATATCTAATGTAGCATAGAGTGAGAAGAAGATATTCTAAACCCTGTTTCTTGATAATAAGAGCTGGACCGAATCAATACAGCCGTACAGATTAGCACGTACATATTGCAGGCTACTTCTCTCTCAAGGCTTTACATCTAATGTAGCATAGAGTGAGAAGAAGATATTCTAAACCCTGTTTCTTGATAATAAGAGCTGGACCGAATCAATACAGCCGTACAGATTAGCACGTACATATTGCAGGCTACTTCTCTCTCAAGGCTTTATATCTAATGTAGCATAGAGTGAGAAGAAGATATTCTAAACCCTGTTTCTTGATAATAAGAGCTGGACCGAATCAATACAGCCGTACAGATTAGCACGTACATATTGCAGGCTACTTCTCTCTCAAGGCTTTACATCTAATGTAGCATAGAGTGAGAAGAAGATATTCTAAACCCTGTTTCTTGATAATAAGAGCTGGACCGAATCAATACAGCCGTACAGATTAGCACGTACATATTGCAGGCTACTTCTCTCTCAAGGCTTTACATCTAATGTAGCATAGAGTGAGAAGAAGATATTCTAAACCCTGTTTCTTGATAATAAGAGCTGGACCGAATCAATACAGCCGTACAGATTAGCACGTACATATTGCAGGCTACTTCTCTCTCAAGGCTTTACATCTAATGTAGCATAGAGTGAGAAGAAGATATTCTAAACCCTGTTTCTTGATAATAAGAGCTGGACCGAATCAATACAGCCGTACAGATTAGCACGTACATATTGCAGGCTACTTCTCTCTCAAGGCTTTATATCTAATGTAGCATAGAGTGAGAAGAAGATATTCTAAACCCTGTTTCTTGATAATAAGAGCTGAACCGAATCAATACAGCCGTACAGATTAGCACGTACATATTGCAGGCTACTTCTCTCTCAAGGCTTTATATCTAATGTAGCATAGAGTGAGAAGAAGATATTCTAAACCCTGTTTCTTGATAATAAGAGCTGGACCGAATCAATACAGCCGTACAGATTAGCACGTACATATTGCAGGCTACTTCTCTCTCAAGGCTTTACATCTAATGTACCATAGAGTGAGAAGAAGATATTCTAAACCCTGTTTCTTGATAATAAGAGCTGGACCGAATCAATACAGCCGTACAGATTAGCACGTACATATTGCAGGCTACTTCTCTCTCAAGGCTTTACATCTAATGTAGCATAGAGTGAGAAGAAGATATTCTAAACCCTGTTTCTTGATAATAAGAGCTGGACCGAATCAATACAGCCGTACAGATTAGCACGTACATATTGCAGGCTACTTCTCTCTCAAGGCTTTACATCTAATGTAGCATAGAGTGAGAAGAAGATATTCTAAACCCTGTTTCTTGATAATAAGAGCTGGACCGAATCAATACAGCCGTACAGATTAGCACGTACATATTGCAGGCTACTCCTCTCTCAAGGCTTTATATCTAATGTAGCATAGAGTGAGAAGAAGATATTCTAAACCCTGTTTCTTGATAATAAGAGCTGGACCGAATCATTACAGCCGTACAAATTAGTACGTACATATTGCAGGCTACTTCTCTCTCAAGGCTTTACATCTAATAACATAGAGTGAGAAGAAGATATTCTAAACCCTGTTTCTTTGATAATAAGAGCTGGACCGAATCAATACAGCCGTACAGATTAGCACGTACATATTGCAGGCTACTTCTCTCTCAAGGCTTTACATCTAATGTAACATAGAGTGAGAAGAAGATATTCTAAACCCTGTTTCTTTGATAATAAGAGCTGGACCGAATCAATACAGCCGTACAGATTAGCACGTACATATTGCAGGCTACTTCTCTCTCAAGGCTTTACATCTAATGTAGCATAGAGTGAGAAGAAGATATTCTAAACCCTGTTTCTTTGATAATAAGAGCTGGACCGAATCAATACAGCCGTACAGATTAGCACGTACATATTGCAGGCTACTTCTCTCTCAAGGCATTATATCTAATGTAACTTAGAGTGAGAAGAAGATATTCTAAACCCTGTTTCTTTGATAATAAGAGCTGGACCGAATCAATACAGCCGTACAGATTAGCACGTACATATTGCAGGCTACTTCTCTCTCAAGGCTTTACATCTAATGTAGCATAGAGTGAGAAGAAGATATTCTAAACCCTGTTTCTTTGATAATAAGAGCTGGACCGAATCAATACAGCCGTACAGATTAGCACGTACATATTGCAGGCTACTTCTCTCTCTTAAGGCTTTACATCTAATGTAACATAGAGTGAGAAGAAGATATTCTAAACCCTGTTTCTTTGATAATAAGAGCTGGACCGAATCAATACAGCCGTACAGATTAGCACGTACATATTGCAGGCTACTTCTCTCTCAAGGCTTTACATCTAATGTAGCATAGAGTGAGAAGAAAATATTCTAAACCCTGTTTCTTTGATAATAAGAGCTGGACCGAATCAATACAGCCGTACAGATTAGCACCTACATATTGCAGGCTACTTCTCTCTCAAGGCTTTATATCTAATGTAACATAGAGTGAGAAGAAGATATTCTAAACCCTGTTTCTTTGATAATAAGAGCTGGACCGAATCAATACAGCCGTACAGATTAGCACGTACATATTGCAGGCTACTTCTCTCTCAAGGCTTTACATCTAATGTAACATAGAGTGAGAAGAAGATATTCTAAACCCTGTTTCTTTGATAATAAGAGCTGGACCGAATCAATACAGCCGTACAGATTAGCACCTACATATTGCAGGCTACTTCTCTCTCAAGGCTTTATATCTAATGTAACATAGAGTGAGAAGAAGATATTCTAAACCCTGTTTCTTGATAATAAGAGCTGGACCGAATCAATACAGCCGTACAGATTAGCACGTACATATTGCAGGCTACTTCTCTCTCAAGGCTTTACATCTAATGTAGCATAGAGTGAGAAGAAGATATTCTAAACCCTGTTTCTTGATAATAAGAGCTGGACCGAATCAATACAGCCGTACAGATTAGCACGTACATATTGCAGGCTACTTCTCTCTCAAGGCTTTACATCTAATGTAACATAGAGTGAGAAGAAGATATTCTAAACCCTGTTTCTTTGATAATAAGAGCTGGACCGAATCAATACAGCCGTACAGATTAGCACGTACATATTGCAGGCTACTTCTCTCTCAAGGCTTTACATCTAATGTAACATAGAGTGAGAAGAAGATATTCTAAACCCTGTTTCTTTGATAATAAGAGCTGGACCGAATCAATACAGCCGTACAGATTAGCACGTACATATTGCAGGCTACTTCTCGCTCAATGCTTTACATCTAATGTAGCATAGAGTGAGAAGAAGATATTCTAAACCCTGTTTCTTTGATAATAAGAGCTGGACCGAATCAATACAGCCGTACAGATTAGCACGTACATATTGCAGGCTACTTCTCTCTCAAGGCTTTACATCTAATGTAACATAGAGTGAGAAGAAGATATTCTAAACCCTGTTTCTTTGGTAATAAGAGCTGGACCGAATCAATACAGCCGTACAGATTAGCACGTACATATTGCAGGCTACTTCTCTCTCAAGGCTTTACATCTAATGTAACATAGAGTGAGAAGAAGATATTCTAAACCCTGTTTCTTTGATAATAAGAGCTGGACCGAATCAATACAGCCGTACAGATTAGCACGTACATATTGCAGGCTACTTCTCTCTCAAGGCTTTACATCTAATGTAACATAGAGTGAGAAGAAGATATTCTAAACCCTGTTTCTTGATAATAAAAGCTGGACCGAATCAATACAGCCGTACAGATTAGCACGTACATATTGCAGGCTACTTCTCTCTCAAGGCTTTATATCTAATGTAACATAGAGTGAGAAGAAGATATTCTAAACCCTGTTTCTTGATAATAAGAGCTGGACCGAATCAATACAGCCGTACAGATTAGCACCTACATATTGCAGGCTACTTCTCTCTCAAGGCTTTATATCTAATGTAACATAGAGTGAGAAGAAGATATTCTAAACCCTGTTTCTTGATAATAAGAGCTGGACCGAATCAATACAGCCGTACAGATTAGCACGTACATATTGCAGGATACTTCTCTCTCAAGGCTTTACATCTAATGTAGCATAGAGTGAGAAGAAGATATTCTAAACCCTGTTTCTTTGATAATAAGAGCTGGACCGAATCAATACAGCCGTACAGATTAGCACGTACATATTGCAGGCTACTTCTCTCTCAAGGCTTTACATCTAATGTAACATAGAGTGAGAAGAAGATATTCTAAACCCTGTTTCTTTGATAGTAAGAGCTGGACCGAATCAATACAGCCGTACAGATTAGCACGTACATATTGCAGGCTACTTCTCTCTCAAGGCTTTACATCTAATGTAGCATAGAGTGAGAAGAAGATATTCTAAACCCTGTTTCTTTGATAATAAGAGCTGGACCGAATCAATACAGCCGTACAGATTAGCACGTACATATTGCAGGCTACTTCTCTCTCAAGGCTTTATATCTAATGTAGCATAGAGTGAGAAGAAGATATTCTAAACCCTGTTTCTTTGGTAATAAGAGCTGGACCGAATCAATACAGCCGTACAGATTAGCACGTACATATTGCAGGCTACTTCTCTCTCAAGGCTTTACATCTAATGTAGCATAGAGTGAGAAGAAGATATTCTAAACCCTGTTTCTTTGGTAATAAGAGCTGGACCGAATCAATACAGCCGTACAGATTAGCACGTACATATTGCAGGCTACTTCTCTCTCAAGGCTTTATATCTAATGTAGCATAGAGTGAGAAGAAGATATTCTAAACCCTGTTTCTTTGATAATAAGAGCTGGACCGAATCAATACAGCCGTACAGATTAGCACGTACATATTGCAGGCTACTTCTCTCTCAAGGCTTTATATCTAATGTAGCATAGAGTGAGAAGAAGATATTCTAAACCCTGTTTCTTTGGTAATAAGAGCTGGACCGAATCAATACAGCCGTACAGATTAGCACGTACATATTGCAGGCTACTTCTCTCTCAAGGCTTTACATCTAATGTAGCATAGAGTGAGAAGAAGATATTCTAAACCCTGTTTCTTTGGTAATAAGAGCTGGACCGAATCAATACAGCCGTACAGATTAGCACGTACATATTGCAGGCTACTTCTCTCTCAAGGCTTTACATCTAATGTAGCATAGAGTGAGAAGAAGATATTCTAAACCCTGTTTCTTTGGTAATAAGAGCTGGACCGAATCAATACAGCCGTACAGATTAGCACGTACATATTGCAGGCTACTTCTCTCTCAAGGCTTTATATCTAATGTAACATAGAGTGAGAAGAAGATATTCTAAACCCTGTTTCTTGATAATAAGAGCTGGACCGAATCAATACAGCCGTACAGATTAGCACGTACATATTGCAGGCTACTTCTCTCTCAAGGCTTTATATCTAATGTAGCATAGAGTAAGAAGAAGATATTCTAAACCCTGTTTCTTGATAATAAGAGCTGGACCGAATCAATACAGCCGTACAGATTAGCACGTACATATTGCAGGCTACTTCTCTCTCAAGGCTTTATATCTAATGTAACATAGAGTGAGAAGAAGATATTCTAAACCCTGTTTCTTGATAATAAGAGCTGGACCGAATCAATACAGCCGTACAGATTAGCACGTACATATTGCAGGCTACTTCTCTCTCAAGGCTTTATATCTAATGTAGCATAGAGTGAGAAGAAGATATTCTAAACCCTGTTTCTTGATAATAAGAGCTGGACCGAATCAATACAGCCGTACAGATTAGCACGTACATATTGCAGGCTACTTCTCTCTCAAGGCTTTACATCTAATGTAGCATAGAGTGAGAAGAAGATATTCTAAACCCTGTTTCTTGATAATAAGAGCTGGACCGAATCAATACAGCCGTACAGATTAGCACGTACATATTGCAGGCTACTTCTCTCTCAAGGCTTTATATCTAATGTAGCATAGAGTGAGAAGAAGATATTCTAAACCCTGTTTCTTGATAATAAGAGCTGGACCGAATCAATACAGCCGTACAGATTAGCACGTACATATTGCAGGCTACTTCTCTCTCAAGGCTTTACATCTAATGTAGCATAGAGTGAGAAGAAGATATTCTAAACCCTGTTTCTTGATAATAAGAGCTGGACCGAATCAATACAGCCGTACAGATTAGCACGTACATATTGCAGGCTACTTCTCTCTCAAGGCTTTACATCTAATGTAGCATAGAGTGAGAAGAAGATATTCTAAACCCTGTTTCTTGATAATAAGAGCTGGACCGAATCAATACAGCCGTACAGATTAGCACGTACATATTGCAGGCTACTTCTCTCTCAAGGCTTTACATCTAATGTAGCATAGAGTGAGAAGAAGATATTCTAAACCCTGTTTCTTGATAATAAGAGCTGGACCGAATCAATACAGCCGTACAGATTAGCACGTACATATTGCAGGCTACTTCTCTCTCAAGGCTTTATATCTAATGTAGCATAGAGTGAGAAGAAGATATTCTAAACCCTGTTTCTTGATAATAAGAGCTGAACCGAATCAATACAGCCGTACAGATTAGCACGTACATATTGCAGGCTACTTCTCTCTCAAGGCTTTATATCTAATGTAGCATAGAGTGAGAAGAAGATATTCTAAACCCTGTTTCTTGATAATAAGAGCTGGACCGAATCAATACAGCCGTACAGATTAGCACGTACATATTGCAGGCTACTTCTCTCTCAAGGCTTTACATCTAATGTACCATAGAGTGAGAAGAAGATATTCTAAACCCTGTTTCTTGATAATAAGAGCTGGACCGAATCAATACAGCCGTACAGATTAGCACGTACATATTGCAGGCTACTTCTCTCTCAAGGCTTTACATCTAATGTAGCATAGAGTGAGAAGAAGATATTCTAAACCCTGTTTCTTGATAATAAGAGCTGGACCGAATCAATACAGCCGTACAGATTAGCACGTACATATTGCAGGCTACTTCTCTCTCAAGGCTTTACATCTAATGTAGCATAGAGTGAGAAGAAGATATTCTAAACCCTGTTTCTTGATAATAAGAGCTGGACCGAATCAATACAGCTGTACAGATTAGCACGTACATATTGCAGGCTACTTCTCTCTCAAGGCTTTATATCTAATGTAGCATAGAGTGAGAAGAAGATATTCTAAACCCTGTTTCTTGATAATAAGAGCTGAACCGAATCAATACAGCCGTACAGATTAGCACGTACATATTGCAGGCTACTTCTCTCTCAAGGCTTTACATCTAATGTAGCATAGAGTGAGAAGAAGATATTCTAAACCCTGTTTCTTGATAATAAGAGCTGGACCGAATCAATACAGCCGTACAGATTAGCACGTACATATTGCAGGCTACTTCTCTCTCAAGGCTTTACATCTAATGTAACATAGAGTGAGAAGAAGACATTCTAAACCCTGTTTCTTTGATAATAAGAGCTGGACGAATCAATACAGCCGTACAGATTAGCACGTACATATTGCAGGCTACTTCTCTCTCAAGGCTTTATATCTAATGTAACATAGAGTGAGAAGAAGATATTCTAAACCCTGTTTCTTTGATAATAAGAGCTGGACCGAATCAATACAGCCGTACAGATTAGCACCTACATATTGCAGGCTACTTCTCTCTCAAGGCTTTATATCTAATGTAACATAGAGTGAGAAGAAGATATTCTAAACCCTGTTTCTTTGATAATAAGAGCTGGACCGAATCAATACAGCCGTACAGATTAACACGTACATATTGCAGGCTACTTCTCTCTCAAGGCTTTACATCTAATGTAGCATAGAGTGAGAAGAAGATATTCTAAACCCTGTTTCTTTGATAATAAGAGCTGGACGAATCAATACAGCCGTACAGATTAGCACGTACATATTGCAGGCTACTTCTCTCTCAAGGCTTTACATCTAATGTAGCATAGAGTGAGAAGAAGATATTCTAAACCCTGTTTCTTTGATAATAAGAGCTGGACCGAATCAATACAGCCGTACAGATTAGCACGTACATATTGCAGGCTACTTCTCTCTCAAGGCTTTACATCTAATGTAACATAGAGTGAGAAGAAGATATTCTAAACCCTGTTTCTTTGATAATAAGAGCTGGACGAATCAATACAGCCGTACAGATTAGCACGTACATATTGCAGGCTACTTCTCTCTCAAGGCTTTATATCTAATGTAGCATAGAGTGAGAAGAAGATATTCTAAACCCTGTTTCTTTGATAATAAGAGCTGGACCGAATCAATACAGCCGTACAGATTAGCACGTACATATTGCAGGCTACTTCTCTCTCAAGGCTTTACATCTAATGTAACATAGAGTGAGAAGAAGATATTCTAAACCCTGTTTCTTTGATAATAAGAGCTGGACCGATTCAATACAGCCGTACAAATTAGCACGTACATATTGCAGGCTACTTCTCTCTCAAGGCTTTACATCTAATGTAACATAGAGTGAGAAGAAGATATTCTAAACCCTGTTTCTTGATAATAAGAGCTGGACCGAATCAATACAGCCGTACAGATTAGCACGTACATATTGCAGGCTACTTCTCTCTCAAGGCTTTACATCTAATGTAACATAGAGTGAGAAGAAGATATTCTAAACCCTGTTTCTTTGATAATAAGAGCTGGACCGAATCAATACAGCCGTACAGATTAGCACGTACATATTGCAGGCTACTTCTCTCTCAAGGCTTTACATCTAATGTAACATAGAGTGAGAAGAAGATATTCTAAACCCTGTTTCTTTGATAATAAGAGCTGGACCGAATCAATACAGCCGTACAGATTAGCACGTACATATTGCAGGCTACTTCTCTCTCAAGGCTTTACATCTAATGTAACATAGAGTGAGAAGAAGATATTCTAAACCCTGTTTCTTGATAATAAGAGCTGGACCGAATCAATACAGCCGTACAGATTAGCACGTACATATTGCAGACTACTTCTCTCTCAAGGCTTTACATCTAATGTAGAGCTGGGAGTAACTTTATCTTAAGGCAGACTACTAAGTCACTAGTAAACCTTTAAGTTTAACAAATTCTATTAGTACTCTTTTAAAACAAACATATATAGATTATGATTGTTTAAACAGTTTAAAAGAAATTCTAAACAAAATATTTCTTAAATATAAACTAAAATAATTAAACTTGTAGTTTTTTTGTTTTACACCTTGAGGTTTTTCATATAAATTATACTTTGTATCAACTTGGCAAAAAACACTACTTGCTGATACTTTTCAGCATATTGGGAAAAATATCAGTTAGTGTTTTTTTTTTTTTTGGAAAGTCGATATCAAAAGTGTAATTGAAAATATTTCACTAAATATAATACGAAATTACTGAAACAAAAAATCATGGAAATAACTCCAATCCATAGATTTCTGTATTTTAATAATGATATATGGAAATATATTAAATATGGTGATATGTTTTCTTGTAATATAGTTAATAAATTAAAAATATTTCAAAAACAAGAATATTGAATATATTTATTCATAAATATATTATGAATAAATATATTCATTAAAAGCATTCTTGTTTA
>JBAIZL010000398.1:1645000-1672500 GCA_036971475.1 Prosapia bicincta | reverse complement strand
TCTTTTCTTGCTATTGTACATTGACTTATAATCCTCAAACAGGTGTTATTGTAAGACGTTTCTATGGTTTTTTATTGTAAGAAGTGAAATGAGATATTGTTAAGATATATAACAAACAATTAATATTAAAAAAAAACTTAGAAGTCAATTCCTACTTAGGTCAACAGAGAAAAGTTTTAATTTAGTCAATTTTAATTAAATAATTACACTTAATATAAACATGTACATACGTAAGACAGAATCACAATATTAAGTAGGGAAAAAGGAAGGAAGACTAATTATTCATTATTAAAATTAATTAGATTGATATCATGTATTACTATTTTATAATACTGTATAAACATCAATTATCACTCACTACAAGTTTTTAAAAGTGTATTTACACTTAAATGGATGAATGAAAAGTATTTTATTATAGACTGAAAATTTGAAGAAGATATATAAATATAAAATATAGGGAGAATGGATTAATCGGATAAAATAGTTTATTTATTTTATAATAAGCTGTTTCAACAAATTCTGTTTAGAGTGTTAAATAAAGTCCATAATTTTAAAGTTATCAAAGAATTTCAAATAGTTCAATAAACATAGACAACATTAATTTATGAAAGATATTGTTTTATTCGGTAGGGGCAAATATTGTATTGAGTGACAGTAGCATCGTAGGCGCAATAAAGTTTTTACGGTTTCATACGTAATTGTGTTTACGAAGAAACTTTCTCTCGGCCATGATTTCTTTTTTCAACGGAAAAGTTTAACTAAGTTTCCACACAAAGAAACCACCACTTCAGTACAACCAGGCTTTTGGTCTTTCTTCGCTATGGTTCTTCCATCGAGAATTGCACATAATGAAGATAGACTCGATAGACTAAATTAATCGATAAACAATTAACATAAAACAAAATTTAAAGTGAATTCCTAATTGAGTCAACCAAAATAAAACTATTTTTGTTACTTTATAATAAATAATTACAAATAATTTAAATAAAGTAACATATCATATGCTGTTGAAACAGCTGTTCCACCACATGACCTGATTTAGCCAATCCCTGCCCTTGGCAATAAAGCCATTAGGCAACGAGCCTGCCAGTACTGGCCAGACGTGATTGGTCGATCTGCATGCGAAACTTGACAGAAAGGCAGGTGGTCTCCATTCATCCGACCTTACCCTTGCTCTTAAGGTTGCTCTTCGCGGTTTCCCCATTTAACCAATATATCCGCCTTTTCGTTCCCACTGATACCGACATGGCTTGACATCCATTTTAGGTGTACCATCCATCCCCCTATAATTAGTTTGTGTATAGCTCTTCCCCCTTCGATGGTTCTGCTACAGTCTGTTGGTGTATTGCTAGTTAGGGCAGTTACGACAGATTGCGAGTCAGTGAAAAAGGCCACTTGACGGATCATGGTCTTGTCTACAAATTTTATTAGATCTTCAATTGCCAAGAGCACAGCTGCGATCTCACCATCATAATTACTAGAAAATGTCGCCCACTCCTCTTTAAACTTCAATAAAACTGCAAAAAGCATCACCACCAACCCAAGAGTTTGAGAATTTGGAGCCATCCGTATAAAATGCAGCCATTTTTCTTTTGGGTAAAGTGTTTGGATGGTTTTCAAGGCACATTTTCTCAACTCCTCTAGGTTTACATCCGACGTTCGGCCGTCGTCGGAGTCCTAAAAATAACCTTTTAGTAGTTTCGCACGTCTTGCCATCGCTGAGTATCTCGTTATAGGAAACGTAGCGTTACCCAGGGTACACCAAGAGGAGGCTTACTACTCGATACCTCACACCTAACCTAAAGTATTATATCAGCTGTTTTATGAAATCATATGGTATCACTTATTTTAAGACAAATTTGACTAAGTATCTATATTTAAACCCTTTTTGAAACGTTTTTTGAAATACTTAAATTGGTAATCTAAATTTAAAAAAAAAATAAATAATTATATCTAATGAATTAATATTTGAAAAACTTTATTAACATTAAGGGTCGACTAGTACATATATAGAAAAACGTATTTGAACTTGAGTGGAGGGATAAATGGTATTTTATTTATGATTCAATGTTTGAACAAGACATATAAAGGGAGAGTGTGAAGCAGGAGTTGATAAAGGATTTTTAGAATTAAATATGTGTTTTGAGGAATGTAAAAGCTTTTCGCTCGAATATTTTTTCCACTGTACACTCTAATAAATCCCTTAATCCGCTTCAGTAATTAAAATTGTGTAAAATCTACATTGATAGGACGCGTTTCTCTTTCAATTCTTGTAATATTTAAACATTTAATAAAATAGATATAAATTGAAGGTAATAATTTCTTTCAGTACTGTTTATTTTGGCGCGTAAGGTACTTTATCGATTAGTTATGCTTACATTATTAATAAAAAAAATTTATACCAAATCGTTCCATTTATATAGATTTGAATTATTATAAGAATATGATGTACGATCAATGTAACTTCTTATTGCACCTGTTAAATGTACATGTTATACACAAATGTCTACATTAGTTGCACTGTTCATGCAACTAGCGTAACCACAACGTTGAAATAATGCAGTCCCCAATCTGCAGGACTTTCTAGATGAGTATTGTTTGATCCAATCAAATTTAAATAATGTGAAGCCTTGAAAATATCCAACCCATCAGCTCAACCTATCTGACACCGGGTGTTACTTTTATATTGGCGAGATTTGAAAAAATACTGTTTTTGCAAAACTTTGATTCACTTAATAAAGTAAATCAAATTGAAATAGGTCTCCTTTATCCGTATTTTGATTATTAAATAAGATCTTTTTCAGTCCAATTCTTCATAAT
The DNA here is from genome assembly GCA_036971475.1 of Prosapia bicincta. Classification (NCBI taxonomy): domain Eukaryota; kingdom Metazoa; phylum Arthropoda; class Insecta; order Hemiptera; family Cercopidae; genus Prosapia; species Prosapia bicincta. Next base: position 1,669,680 of record JBAIZL010000398.1, on the reverse strand, counting down.
ATTCTCTTTCAATAAACTTAAAGATAATTTTTTTAAATAAAATTATCTTACTGGGAATCAAATCCAGGAAATACAATCCAGAGTTGCATATTTTTTTCAATTCCCACTAATAGTTTACATTCACTCTCTCTCTCTCTCTCTCTCTCTCTCTCTATATATATATATATATATATATATATATATATATATATATATATATATATATATATAGTGTACAAATTTTCAATCGTTATAACATACTTTTCATTCATTCACTCGAGTTCAAATACATTTTTCAAACTTGTAATAGATGACAGTTGATGTTGACACCTTTTTCTCAAATATTAATTCATTAAGTGACAACATATGGTTCCATAAAACAGTAGATTTTATATTATAGGCTATTTAGTGAAACAGCTGAACTAAGGCATAGGTTATGGTACTTTTTTATAATATTTTAGCTATTTAATATAAAGAAGCTAAAATACCATTTTTCTTTGTTAATCGAAGTAGGAGTTCACTTTAAATGTTTTTGTTTATACTTGTTTCAAGGGAATATATAAGACTATATGGACTATAGTCTATCTGCGTTTTAGTAGTTTTAATTACAGTTTATGTTACTTTTATAAATATGTTCATGTTATTTTATTGGAAATATTAGGCGCACAAGAAAAAACCCTTTGGTAGATAAAAGCCTTATATATCTTTTAGAATCATATTTTTTCACAATAATGAAATAAAACTAGATTGTTTTTATAAATCTTTAAAAAAGCATTAAGTAAAATTCATGTAAGTTTTATGATTTCTTTATATTTGTTTTTTTCAAATGATTTCTACGTTTAAACGAAACAACCTGTGGAAAACTCCTACACTTACGAAAAACCGACTGAAACGAAAATACATTTCGCACACCACTAACATGTCACGCAATGAAAAATATTTTTTAAATTGCATAATTTGTTTGTTATAGTGAAAACCAATATATTATTTCCCTGTGTATTTATCCATTTAACTTAGAAATACTCGTGGACAATGTACCCTGCATTCAATATACAAAATGCAATCTAATATTTAAGCGAGACAGTTTGATTCTGCGATACAAGATGCCACCACCTACTTTAGAAAGGACACGCCGCAGGATACTAGTAAAGTGCGATTTCTTTGTACATTTTTCAATAAGAATAAATATACCAGAAATTTAAATATATTTCATCATGATAAATAAAACACCCAATTTGTTTGTAAAATTGTTGTTATTATTTAAATTTCATTGGAATATATTTTATGAATTTATTTTTATTTATCCACTCTCATTATAGATGAATACTTTGATTAAAAGAAAACGTTTTCTTGCTTTATAATAATTGTTGTTTATTAACAATATAAAGTTTATTAATTAAACCTTGATTATACTATAAAGGTTTATGGGGTGGTAGGGAAACGGGGAAATATAACTTTTATATGAAGAAAGTTGTCGCAAAGTATCTCCTAAATATGTCTGTCGCCAACTTACTTTTTGCTGAAACTAAAGTCGCTCTTCCTTATCGTCATACGTTTTGCTAAATAGTTTTTCTTTGTTTCTCACTTTACACGCACACATTAGGTATTATAGAGAAAGAGAGAGAGACACACACAGCCAAACAGAGAGAATTACACAGGCAATAATACATATAGTGAAAAACGGAGAGAAAGTGGCATGTTTTATGTTAAATATTCTCATTTATGAAATACGCACGTGCTTGTATACACGTGTGTCTCTGTGTGTGTGTGGTGTGTGTGTGTGTGTGTGTGTGTGTTGTGTGTGTGTGTGTGTGTGTGTGTGTGTGTGTGTGTGTGTGGGTGGGTGGGTGGGTGGGTGGGTGGGTGTACGTGTAAGTGTGTGTGTGTTCCACAATATTTCATAGCATATCGAAATACTGTGTTGCCAAATAAACTAATGCTATGCTCTTAGTATTATGGCAACGGGCAATAAAATTAATTGTTAGCATAATATATAAAGTATTTTATAATTAAGCCTGCTCAAGTAGGAACAGTTAGTAATGGTTAGTGTTTCCTTCAGTGCACACCCGCAAATAATTTAGGCGTTACGTATATGTGTTTGGGATAATTCCACGCTTATTGTCTGTCAACGATCATCCGTCACATTTGAAGTATTGCCATGTCGTCTTGCGTTTAGCATATTGAGTGTTGGCAATACATCAATTTGCGTAATTCTTCACTACACCCCCCCCCCCTCTCACACGAATCAACCCTAAACTTGGAGGTCGTAGTAATTATCTAAAAGTATTAATTTGAAGCTGTAACAGCCTTTGGACAAATAAAAATCCATAACATGACAATAGAAACAATGTCGACATTTTTATAACATTAGCACTAGATAAACTTTAAAGCAACTTCAGTGACGAGATCATTCACATGTGAATAATGAATATGGAGATATTACGTTTAAACGTAATACTACCTTTTTGCAATACATTTTTCTAATAGAGTTGTTACATGCCACTTTGTGATGTTGAATGTAATATTCTGTACATTGTTTTTGCTGGCAGAAAAAATCAATAAATATTTTTAAAATAATACATCCGAGTGGTGATCATGATAATCATAATATAGTGTTGAAAACAATGCACCCAATTCATGATTGCATTACTAATTGCATTGACTTAAATAAAGAAAACTTTTAATATTCCATAAATAATGAATGATTCAATGAACTGGTAATCATTTAATGAACTAGTAGTAATTTAATGAACTGTTATTCATTTAATAAACTGTTAATCATGTAAAGAACTATTAATAATTTATTGAGCTGTAAATCATTTATTGGCCTAATAGGCCTAATCATTTAATGGATATTTAGTAAATGAAGTAAATTATCTTTCATACACTTTCTACAAACACCACATCCACAACACAATCTTTACATATTGACACTCACATCTTCTGTGTAGGTGATTTTGACTGGTCAGAACCGTTGCGCGTTGGGAGTGCTGGAAAGGCCAGAGCTTGACAATCTCTGGTCCGGGACGCTGATGTGAGCTTGCTCTGCCGAGACTTAAGTGCGATTACTGGTCTGCTTCGGCCTTTGGTCAGGGAGTGTTTTCGGTGCACGGGTGACGGAGCCTATGCACAGTATTACGAGTTCTCGACTGATGCCCATCCAGTCGAGCTAAGGAGAAAAGCTATAAGCCTCAGAGTTCTGAGGGTTGGAAATGGTCTTTATGTGATCCAAAGGTGTACCTTTTCTTATAGTCTCCCCGTAACACTCGACACGATGGCTGGCTTGGAAATATTTTATGGAAAACAATAATACATCCAATGGAGTTGGTTTAAAGAGGATACGTCAGCTTTCACTTGATAAGCGTAAAGTTGACGAAGGGGTAAAAGTTGATAGGGGCAACGTCACAGACTTTGCCATCACCAAAGTATTTAATATTTCCTAGTGACGAGGAGGGAAAAGGTAATTCGGATTGTTTTCCTTTCATTGTTAACACGGCTATTACTGCTTGTGCTGGAGGAGCTGTGGACTCTATTAAGAAACTTAGAAACGGAACACTGCTAGTTGCAACTTCTACCGAGAGGCAAACTTGTTCTTTTTTAAAAATGGCCTCTTTCTCTGACCAGGTCATGCTAACTGTGGCTCCCCATAGATCATTGAACTCTTCAAGAGGAGTCATTACATGTAGAGATCTTATGAACGTGTCTGTAGATGATATTAAATCAGAAATGGCAGTCAGTGACGGACGTTTTTCCAATCGTGAACACAGACAAGGGTGTTAAAGTTGCAACAGCCTCGTTTATTTTGATATTTGGAAAACTGGATTTACCGAATAGATTTATACGAGTTACCAGAGGCTCTGAATGAGGGCATATGTAGCTAACACACAGAGATGTCTCAAGTGCCAACGTTTCGGGCACATTAGTTCTTCTTGTTCGAAGCAGGGCGTATACGGACATTTTAGTGTCGAAGGTCATGAAGAGGAGGAGAACGTCATTTCTCCAAAGTGCGCCAACTGTAGTGGTGAACAACCAGCGCGATCTTACAACTGCCCTACCTTTAAGGAATAGAAGGCTATCCTGAGAGATGGTAAGGCCAGAGAGAAATTAGCGTTTTCTGAAACAAGAAAGCTTTATAGATCTGCTCAACCGAAGGTTGACGGAAAATCGTATGCTTCAACTTTGACCACTACAAAGTCGTCATGTACATATTGTGTTGACCGGTGCCGCGCAGTCCAGTAGAGGGAGGCGAGATACTCTAAGTCGGAGCTATATGCTTCATCGCTGACGTCCCGCAGTCCTTGGCATCGGTGCCGCGCAGTCCAGTAGAGGGAGGCGAGATGCTCTAAGTCGGAGCTATATGCTTCATCGCTGACGTCCCGCAGTCCTTGGCATCGGTGCCGCGCAGTCCAGTAGAGGGAGGCGAGATGCTCTAAGTCGGAGCCATATGCTTCATCGCCGACGTCCCGCAGTCCTGGGCATTCGAACAGATAGAAGTTCTTACCGAACAAGTAACTCGCCTTCTTTAGTTAGTCACGAATGACCCGTCTGTACAACCTGCTAGCACCTCACGGGTCTTGCTTTCTTTACCGGCGCCTTCTACGGGAAAGCTCGGTAAAGAAGCAGGTTTTTGACCGACACTGGTTGTTCGGGAGTCTGACACAAGAAGAAATTGTCATTTTACAGGGAGCCTTTTGCGTCGAATGTCGTATTGCCGAAAAAATGAAAATAAAGTTCAACCCAAATAGGCGCCGGCAGTAACAGCTGTCAATAAAACTTCCTCCGATTCCATCCCTGAAAGGTTGGATGTGGAAGTGGAGGAATCTAAGCCTAGGACGTCTGTCAACGTTGGTAAAAAAATGGAGAGCACTAATGGTTGTCAGATCAATCCATTGCTAAATTGATAACGGCTGCAATTAGCAAGTCAGTGATACAATGGAACATCAACGGTGTTAGGAGCCACATAGAAGATCTTAAAGTACTCGTGCGAGATGTATATCCAATGCTTGTATGTCTGCAAGAGACACATCACGAATCGCATAATTTTTATTTTGGTGAATATTCAGTTTTTAGATCAGACTTCGTTACAGAAGATCGAGCAAGATGTGGAGTAGCCTCCTAGCCCGTGACTGTATCGATGCTATTTCTCAAAACCTAATAACCCCTTTACAAGCAGCAGCCGTTTAATCAGCTGCCCCGTATAAAATCACTGTGTGTTGCGTCTACTTGCCACCACAAGAAAATCTGCAACACAGAGACTTAGTGAACTTATTATGCCAGTTACCGACTCCGTTCTTAATGGTAGAAAATTTTAATGCCCACCATTCGTCTTGGGGATCTCCGACTAGTAACTCTCGAGGTCAACTTGAGAAGAATGTAAGAACGGAACTGGACTTATGTCTGCTAAATGACGGTTCGCTTACTCATTCAGCAGCATCTACTGGTGGATAGACAGCTGTTGACCTATCATTCTGCAGCCCTCTTCTGGCTACTAGATGCACATGGTCAGTGCTTAACGACATGTATGGAAGCGACCGTGTGTCCATTAGGATCAATTTATGTGACTCCTCTCCCTGCTCACATATCGACATCTCCATTGGATTTTAGGAAAAGCCAACTTGAAATTATTTTGTATCTCTTGACACGGATTATGTGACACCGCTCTCACTCCTTTACAACTTTTTTGACATCGATTGACACTTTTTTTAAACTCATGGATATTTGATGCGTCGTGAATACCCCTCAATATGTCACAGTGCTGTGGTTATATCTTCACAATAAAATAAATATTGGGTAGATTGTGTTGTTTTAGCCAATATTCGTGACATTTTTAATGTGTAAGGTAGTTTAAGGGCGGTGTTAAGGGACAATGTCTTGGCCATTCACCGAGTGATCGCTTTCTTACACCACTTGATCATATTTTTATTAAATTTTATTTTCAAGAATATATGCTTTTATGTTTGTACATATATATCTTTGTGTGTGTGTGTTTTGCGTATAGTTTTTTTACCTATTTAAATTTATTATATTCTATGTTCTTGTTATTGTGCTAATAAGATTTATTTATTGTTGAATTTTCACATTATGTTATGCTTTAAAAATTGTTATTATTTGTTTACTGTTATATTGTTATAGTTATATATTTTTATTGTTATTTTTTAAATATTTCTGTTTATTTTCTACATTAAGTGTTTTTTTTTTTGTTATTTATTGTTATGTTTCTCTTATTGTTATATATTTATAGTTACATATTTAGTTTTATATTATTACTATGTTAAAGTTTTGTTTGTTTTGTAATTTTTGTTTTATTTCATAATTTTGTTTTATCTAAAATATTGCGTTTTTGTCTTAGTTGTTGATTGGCGACGATAGCCACAATCGTTTTTTCTCCAGCAAAAAATAAACGAATGTAAAACTATATCAATAAAATCTAACAGTTGTTTCAGTAGTGTTTATATTGGCGCACACAGTATTATGTCTTATTAGAAAATGTATGAAAAATAATAAACTGTTTTAAAGTTTACAAAGTAACATTTCTTATTACAAATCAAGAAAGACAACGAATCGCGTCTCGCATTTCCTTCTTTAATACTCTGAGACACTGAAGTTTATTTATTAAAGGAAAGCCTGGAGGGGGCATTATGCAAAGCAGGAGGAATAGAGGCAACTTTGTTTACAGTTATGGAGGCAGAGCTGCCGGCAAATTTGAAGGTGTTCTTTAAAGTTGTAAAAAATACCTGAATTAAAGATTATAGCTGACACAGGCAAGCACAAGTGAGACCCGCCTCTGGAGCACACAGAATGAACCATCTCTTAGTGGAGTTGTTTTGATCTTCGTGTCTTTTTTTTTGCGTTATTGTGGCAATATTTAGCCCTACAATATTTTAAACTAATGTTAAGATACAAAACGTGTTTATTTTGTAATAATGTTTGGTAGTGCCTTTTAACGGTGCTGTTTCAGCATATGCGTTTAAAAAACAAACCTTAGACGGAATTTTTTTAATAATTATTTATTAGATTTTATACTACAAATTTTAATTTTTATCCTGTAATTGAAACTTAGCTCTATACCGCGTGCGATATCTTCTCTTGCACGAATTAAAAAAACATAAATATTGAAAATATTTGTTTTTGGTAAAAACATAATTCCAAATGTAAACTTATAAACCATCCATATTATGATATCTCATACAAACCTAAAGTGAAATAACAAGACAACAAAGGGGAAACCCTGTACAGCAAGTTTTATTATTTTAAATGCAAAAACCGAACCGTTTTGTGGGGCCGTGGAAAAGCAATTACGATTGAAATTTCCAGTGAGACATATTCAGGATTTTAGAATAGTATTAATAATTAATATTATCTTAGAATAACTTCAAACTATTATTATTTATATAATTGTATCATTATTTAAAAACAAATCTTTATTTATATCTATAGTTTAAAATTAATTATTCATTATGCTTCCAAGCATTCATGAAAAATTATATTTGTGTAATGTTTTGTTAAATACAAAATTCACAATTGAAAATTTAGAATATCCATCGTAACTGACAACAAATAAGCAACATAAAAATTATTTCATTTTTTTATGAATGGAAACCTGTTTGTGTATAGTCATGTACATTTTAGCAAAATAATAAATTTCTTTACAAATATAATTAAACGGAAAGTTTTTTACCACGGAAAGTTGAACACAATACTTGTTTCAAGAAAGGCAAGTACGGATTATGTTAATATAAAAATAATTTCTTATTCACTAGTTTTAGAGTTTACAATTTTCTTTAAAATATCTAGTGATCCTAAATAAGTAATAGGTGTGTTTTAGAGTATGTAAAAATTCTAGCAAAATCGTATTTCATATCATAAAATGATGCTCATTGGCAATTTAAATAAATAGGCTTATTCAAAATTTCTCAATTGACATTTTCCCACTCAATCGTTTTCCAGCATATGTATTAATTTTTACAAATTTTCGATTATAGTGAAATCCTTTGTTGAAACAATGTTTTTTGTAAATAAATAGGAAAATTGAGCAACAAGCTCATATAACATATATTTCTATACATCAAATTAAAAAAGGGTAAGTTATTGCGTTTATAATTAAATTTTCTGTTATGAAAGCCCAAACGGCGTCAGTTTCCCCTAAATAGTGACCCTAAATACCATTCCTTAAAACGAAAAACCATATTTAAATTAAATAAAAACACAAAATCCAGACTTTTAAAAGTAGGTTTACTACTCGAAATAATATGGCCGATATAGATTTGATAAAATTAATTTTTTTGATTTCATTCTTTCTTAATATGCTATAAATATTTTTCAAAATACAAGAAGTTATGTAATTTAGGACGAATTCACTAGATAAGGAAGTTGGCTTATTCTGAAAGCTGAATAGGACTAACCTTGTAACGGTGCACTGTGATCGTTCAATGCCAACTTAATAGCAGCGACGCTTTCGGCCTCAGGGTGACGTCCTTGTTCTGAAAATAAAACGAACATTGATGCAAATATTTCGGGAAATGAATGAATTATTTTAAAAAAATATTACGGAACATTTATAATATAACTAATAAATTTTAATTTTAATATATTTGTTTTCGAAACTTATATTCTCATTTAATAAAATGTACACAACAAATTATCTAAAATGCATTTTAGATCATATTTCTTGTTGTAAAAGGATTTTTCTTTGAATTTTGGAAACTAAAATTCCTACAAAGCATGTTTCTTAGAAACAAAAACTGCTTTATTCTAAAGAAATGTTGCTCTTTAATTTAAAATCAGTTCGGTGACTAGCGGTAATTTCCGCTCACAAAATTTTGGCAACTCACAAATAGATATTAAAATAGAGTAAATATAAAACTGTATCTAATAAAAATTAGTAACTTAATTTGAGTAATTTATTTTAACTAATGTAGAAGTTCCTAATTAGATAAGCGTAAGTAAAGTAAACATATTTATTGGCGTAGTATAACAATGGTTAGAACAGATGACAACATCATTGAGACGGTCTTATCTAGGCTGAGGGTGAATGTGGATTATATGAGGAGTACATTCAGCATATAAATGATCTTTGTAGCATTTTACAAGCTATGCTAAACTAATATAGATTTAAATTTGGAATCTAATGAAATTAGATTAATATATATATATATATATAAAAATAGAATCTCATGAGAGTAATAATAATAGGTACCATTTATATAAAAAGGTAAGAGGTCATATCTTAGGAAATAAAATAACAACAGTATATCCAGCTACAAGAGGGGAGCATTGCATAATTTTTTTCTACGTCTGGTAAAGAAGCCACAGCAGGTTCCCTAATACAAGAGTAAACTCTTAAGGCACATTATTTATATTACAACATTTTCACTGAAGCGAAATACATATATACATACATACATACAGAAAGGTGTGTGTGAGTGTGTGTGTGTGTGTGTGTGTGTGTGTGTGTGTGTGTGTGTGTGTATGTGTGAGTGTGAATGTGCGCGCTCGTGCGTGCGTGTATGTGTGTGTGTGTGTGTGTGTGTGTGTGTGTGTGTGTGTGTGTGTGTGTGTGTGTGTGTGTGTGTGTGTGTGTGTGTACTTGCGTGTCTGTGTGTGTGTGTGTGTGAGTGTGAATGTACGCGCGTGCGTGCGTGCGTGTATGTGTGTGTGTGTGTGTGTGTGTGTTTGTGTGTGTGTGCGCGTGTGTGTGCTTGCGAGCTGCGTGTGTGTGCTTGCGTGTGTCTATGTGTCCGTGTGTGTGTGTGTGTGTGTGTGTGTGTGTGTGTGTGTGTGTGTGTGTGTGTGTGTTTGTGTGTGTGTGTGTGTATGTGTGTGTGTGTGTGTGTGTGTGTGTGTGTGTGTGTGTGTGTGTGTGTGTGTGTGTGTGTGTGTGTGTGTGTGTGTGTGTAGTGACGGTTTTATAGAGTCTGCTGTCGCGATCCGGTATTTCTATACTTTGCCTAAATGTTTTCCTATTGTAGCAGTGTTCCACAGATAAGTTTCTTTCACTCATGGATTCATTGATGGGTTCTCCCCCTTATTATTCTGGATCTATCTCTTTCTTCTTCTCTCCGGTAGCTTCCATTTCATAGCATCGGTCGGTTAACTACCCACCGAAATCCCCTTTGCGTAGCCAAACAACGTATCTCCTCTACGACTGTGTCGTTTTTCTTTATCATATATCTAATGCTTTCATTTGTCCTTTATTCTCGTCTAGAGATTTGGCATAATCTCCTTAGAGCGCCCTTTTCTACTGCGTTATTCTTGTTCTTGTCTGCAAGATACTCTTTACTATGGAGTTGTACATTTGTTTTTACGTCCCCTGAAGTAAAATTGTCTTTATTATTATTAAAATTTATGAAGTGATCCTTTGTGTAGTTTAAATTAGTTTATCTCTACTGTAAGGAAATATTTACAGCTTTTGGTTACAACTTTTGACTCAAATTACCAAACGTTTTATAATTAGATCCATAACAGAATACACAAGCTTTACTTACGCCATAGGAACTCAAGAATGTAAGAGGAGTAAATCTATTCTTTAACACTCATTATTTACAACTATATCAATAATTAGTAACAAAAGTATTCAATTAGCAAGTAAAATAAAAATATTTTTCCAAAGTCAATTTCTACTTAAGTCAACAAAGTAAGGTTTTATGATATTTACTTTTTATTAAATAATTACAATTAATATAAATAAAGTAACACAAACTATGCGTTAAAACAGGTGTTCTACCACATGGCCTATAACAATAAATCAGCTGCTTTATGAAATCATATGTTATCACTTATTTTATGCCAAATGGGACTAAATAACTGTATTGCATAACTTGCTCCTTCTGGAAAGATTGTGGAAAGTTTTTTCCTATATAAAACTAAACTATTTCATTACACAAAATATATTTACACTTGAGTAGATTAACAAAAGTATTTTATTAAGGATTGAAATCTTAACAAGATACATATGTATAAAGAAGATGTAAACTAATAGTGGACATTGGAAAACAGTGCCAGATAAGGGACTTTCCAATGATTCATAACCTAGTGAACTTTGGGTTAAAGAATATTAGAATAACAGTCGCATAAATTTACAATGCATTTATTCCCCTAAGTATTTAGTCACACTACAGTTATATATTCTAAATAAAATTATAAATCAATATTTTAAAATTCATACACGCTTCTAAGCATAAAATAAAATAAAATAAAAGAATATTATTCTGTCTACCATACTAAGATAAAAACTCACTCACTTTCTGCAGAGTTTAGAAAGATTCAACACTCCCACTTTTTTCTTATCATTAAAATATTAAAATTATTAAATCAAAATTATTTAAAATAAATAAGCACCCGTTAAACGTTCTCATTAAGGGCAGTTTTCCACCTGTAATTAAAAACATTTTGCCTTATCAATCAACGTCATGAAATAGGATCAAAGCTTTCAAACTTGGTGACACCGCAGACAGGAATCAATCTTGTATAAGTGGGAACTACCTCGGATTCAAGGAGTATCTATTTAGGTAAATATATTTACTGCGAAACACACACACACACACACACACACACACACATATATATATATATATATATATATATATATATATATATATATATATATATATATATATACATTTATATACACGATGATATTACTAGGATATAAAGCGAGAATGTTTCTACTTATCTACTTTTTCGGATTATACTTTTAGAAGTCAATTTAGATAAGGTATTATAGTCTAAGGTAAATTGGATGCACACTGCTATGAACATTTTTAAGTCAATATATTTTATATTATCAAACCAATGTACCATATTATATGTTTTTCTATTTTTGACTTGTTAAATTCCTTCTACTATTTCACACTCCCCTATATAAATACTCACGTATTTAATTCTAAAAATCCTATTTGTCTATCCATTATATATATATATATATAAAGAACAAAAGTCAAAATACAAATACAAGAATTATAATTGAATTTACAATTCAAAGCTTTTCGTTGGCTAACAGTACCAACATCATCAGGAATATCAAACAATTAATATTCAGGCAAATATGAGGAGCACTGATACCAGGGCAACAGTGGATAATAGCAGGTCCAGCTTCTACAGTAAAGGTTTATTGGATGTTTTGCAAACATTTTCGTCAGGTATATTACAAGACATTTTTCTTAGATAGCATGTTCTATCATTTAGGTCATACATGATTAAATAAATTATTGATTGTGCGTCACTGTTTGTTGTTATTCAATTCCTTCTAGTAGGTCACTCTCTCTGTCTCTCTCTCACTCTCTCTTTCTCTCTCTCTCTCTCTCTCTCTCTCTCTATATATATATATATATATATATATATATATATATATATATATAAATATCGCAATATGTATATTATATCTTGTATAATATCTTGTATATATATATATATATATATATATATATATATCTTGTTATAAATATAACCGTTAATAAAATATGTTTTACTCATACATTCAAGTTCACATACATTTTTTTAGACTTCTAGTGGATGACATTTTATGTAATACAGTTTTTTTTAATAATTAATTCATTATTTAAATTTAATTATGAAATAAATTTAGTTTTATATAGGAGAAAACCTTTTCACAAAAACAGTAATGTATGCATAATAGTTATTTCGTTCTATCTGGTTTAATAGCATGTGATTTCATAGAACAGCTAATTTTATGTTATAGGTTATAATGTAGAACGGTTATGCTTGTATATCGCGTAGGATATGCTACGTCATTTATAATAGAATTTATTAAATAAAAAGTAACTAAAATAAATTTTACATTGTTGAACTAAGTATAAAATCACTTTAAATGTATATATATATATATATATATATATATATATATATATATATATATATATTAAATATGGTGATATGTTTTCTTGTATATATAGTTAATAAATTTAAAATATTTCAAACACAAGAATACTTTTAATGAATATATTTATTCAAAGCTTTTCGCCGATAAAAAAGTATCAGCATCTTCAGGAAAAATAATTATCTAATCAAGATAATATATTACAATAAAAATATTGAAAAGAACCCCAATACCACAAAAATAATCAAAAATAACAAATAAGACAAGTTACTTAAGATTACACAATGCAATTACACTAACAAAACTGTAGTTGATATAGTAGCTAATATAGAAAGTAGTATTTCTAATTTAAAAGAATCAGATAAAAATTACATAAGAAACGCCTGTAAAATTAAAATGGAAAATAATATTCGTATGGCCAATAAACCGGCTAATGTTAAAAATAATTTTGAGTTAGTTAAAGGTCTTTGTAACAAAGATTGTTATTATTTAAAAGCTGATAAGGGTAATACAATTGTAGTTTTAGATAAGAACGATTATGTCAATAGGGTAACTAAAATGTTAGAAGAAGGCCCTTATCAGAAAATTGTTAAAAACCCACTAAATAATTTTGTACAAGTTACAAACGATACTATTAAGAATTGTAGTTCAGTCATTCCTAAGAAAGATATTTATAAATTTAAAATTTCTAATCCTGTTATACCTAGGTTATATTGCCTTCCAAAAATCCACAAGGAAGGGAAAGCAATGAGACCTATAGTTTCTGGGATTGATTCCCCAACCTACCTTTTATCAAAATGGTTAGCCTATAAATTTACTTCTTTAAAAGAAAAACGTGGTATGTTTCCTATTAAAAATAACATAGAATTTGTCAACAAGGTTAAGAATATAAAACTTAGTAGTACTGATATTATGGTATCTTTTGATGTATGTTCGTTGTTTCCTAGCATTCCTGTTAAAGAAACTATATTGTTTGTTGAAGATTTTTTAAAAGAAAACAACATCGAACCTATTAAAATAAACGAATATGTCAAATTAACTGAAATATGTATGTACCAAAATTTCTTTAAATTTAATAATGAATTTTATAAACAATGTGATGGAACTGCTATGGGTAACAGTTTGTCTCCTTTCATTGCTGAGCTTTTTATGAGCAGATTTGAAGAAAACTTAAAGAATAGTATTACTTATTTTCCTAGGATTTGGTTAAGATATGTTGACGATGTTTTTGCGATCTTTGATAGCAGTAAATGTAATGTTGATGTTTTTGTAAACCAACTTAATAGTATACATAGTTCCATTAAGTTTACTTATGAATTAGAAACTAATAATCGTTTACCATTTTTAGATATTCTGTGTATTAAAAATCATGAAAAAATTGAATTTGATATTTACAGGAAACCTACTAACAATAACAGATATATTTTAAATAGTTCCAACCATTGTTATACACATAAAATAGCAGCATTTAACAGTTTGGTTAACAGAGCTATCAATGTACCACTTAGTCCTAGACGTTTTTATAAGGAAATTAATTATATCAAAGGAGTGGCTAGATATAACGATTTTGATGCTAAAATTATAGATAATATTGTTAGAAAACAAAGATTAAAATATGTTTTGAACACAACTACCACTCTTCAAAAAGAAGTTAAAAAATGTACTTTTATTAGTTTACCTTTCGATAATATTTTAACAAAAGGGTTAGACTCTATTTTTAAAAAGGTAAATGTTAAGATAGCCTATAAAACTCAAAATAAACTCAAGCATTTATTGTGTAACCCGAAAGATAAAATTCCAATGTTGGAAAAATCAGGTATTTATAAGATAATTTGTAGTACTTGTAACGAGATGTATATAGGTCAAACAAAAAGAAAAATTGTAACCAGATTTAAAGAACATCTTGCCCATATTAAATATGAAAGAACTGAAAAATCAAGTGTAGCAGAACATGTCCTTAGTAATCAGCATGATTTAGATAAAAATGTTATTTTAGCTAAATGTATAAACTCAAAAAAGTTACTTAATAGTTATGAAAGTGTTTTTATAGTCAAATCAAATTGTAAATTAATGAATGCAGATAAAGGACCTATTCCTTACTCACCATTATATACTTTACTTAAATAGCTTTCTTCAAATTACGATGTTTTAATCTAATTACTTTTAGTTTATTAATTGTTATTGCTGTAGTTTTTATTACAAATGTATTATTATAATGTAATTTTTGACATAACCTATTTGGTTCCTGATGGCCGATCGTTATTTGTCGGTCGAGGGCGGAGA
Source organism: Prosapia bicincta (assembly GCA_036971475.1). Taxonomy (NCBI): domain Eukaryota; kingdom Metazoa; phylum Arthropoda; class Insecta; order Hemiptera; family Cercopidae; genus Prosapia; species Prosapia bicincta. Next base: position 1,654,583 of record JBAIZL010000398.1, on the reverse strand, counting down.
GGGGGCGGAGCTTACCTCACGCCTATATATAGCGACCGCGGAGAACGATTGGTATCATTCTAGTTTGTAACTTTTTGTGTGCTAGATTGTGTTTTGTAACTAGACCCTCTGATGATGATGACATGGTCATCGAAATGTACATAAGGGTTTAATCTTAAGTAACTTGTCTTATTTGTTATTTTTGATTATTTTTGTGGTATTGGGGTTCTTTTCAATATTTTTATTGTAATATATTGTACCACTGTGCTCTTGATATTGTGTAAGATAATATATATAGATAATTATTTTTCCTGAAGATGCTGATACTTTTTTATCGGCGAAAAGCTTTGAATAAATATATTCATTAAAAGTATTCTTGTGTTTGAAATATTTTAAATTTATTAAATATATATATATATATATATATATATATATATATATATATATATATATATTACTTGTTTTTATGAAGGAAATTTATCTTATTACGATTGCAACATTATTTATATTTAATTTCTATGTTATTACATAAAGGTTCACAGAATTTTGAATTAAAAAGTTCTGGTCTAAAATTTTTCTAAATGATATTTAACGACAGAATGTACTTTTGTTGAGAAATATGCAACCGGTTAAATCCAACATTCCATATGGTGACTCTACATAGACACGGACTGCTATAAATCTTTGACGTCATTCCATATGGTGACTCTACATAGACACGGACTGCTATAAATCTATGACGTCATTCCTTATGGTGACTCTACATGGACACGGACTGCTATAAATCTATGACGTCATTCCTTATGGTGACTCTACATGGACACGGACTGCTATAAATCTTTGACGTCATTCCTTATGGTGACTCTACATGGACACGGACTGCTATAAATCTATGACGTCATTCCTTATGGTGACTCTACATGGACACGGACTGCTATAAATCTTTGAAGTCATTCCTTATGGTGACTCTCCATGGACACGGACTGCTATAAATCTATGACGTCATTCCTTATGGTGACTCTACATGGACACGGACTGCTATAAATCTTTGAAGTCATTCCTTATGGTGACTCTCCATAGACACGGACTGCTATAAATCTATGACGTCATTCCTTATGGTGACTCTACATGGACACGGACTGCTATAAATCTTTGAAGTCATTCCTTATGGTGACTCTACATAGACACGGACTGCTATAAATCTTTGAAGTCATTCCTTATGGTGACTCTCCATGGACACGGACTGCTATAAATCTATGACGTCATTCCTTATGGTGACTCTACATGGACACGGACTGCTATAAATCTTTGAAGTCATTCCTTATGGTGACTCTCCATGGACACGGACTGCTATAAATCTATGACGTCATTCCTTATGGTGACTCTACATGGACACGGACTGCTATAAATCTTTGAAGTCATTCCTTATGGTGACTCTACATAGACACGGACTGCTATAAATCTTTGAAGTCATTCCTTATGGTGACTCTCCATGGACACGGACTGCTATAAATCTATGACGTCATTCCTTATGGTGACTCTACATGGACACGGACTGCTATAAATCTATGACGTCATTCCTTATGGTGACTCTACATGGACACGGACTGCTATAAATCTTTGAAGTCATTCCTTATGGTGACTCTACATGGACACGGACTGCTATAAATCTATGACGTCATTCCTTATGGTGACTCTACATGGACACGGACTGCTATAAATCTTTGAAGTCATTCCTTATGGTGACTCTACATGGACACGGACTGCTATAAATCTATGACGTCATTCCTTATGGTGACTCTACATGGACACGGACTGCTATAAATCTTTGAAGTCATTCCTTATGGTGACTCTACATGGACACGGACTGCTATAAATCTTTGAAGTCATTCCTTATGGTGACTCTCCATGGACACGGACTGCTATAAATCTATGACGTCATTCCTTATGGTGACTCTACATGGACACGGACTGCTATAAATCTTTGAAGTCATTCCTTATGGTGACTCTCCATGGACACGGACTGCTATAAATCTATGACGTCATTCCTTATGTTGACTCTACATGGACACGGACTGCTATAAATCTTTGAAGTCATTCCTTATGGTGACTCTACATAGACACGGACTGCTATAAATCTTTGAAGTCATTCCTTATGGTGACTCTCCATGGACACGGACTGCTATAAATCTATGACGTCATTCCTTATGGTGACTCTACATGGACACGCACTGCTATAAACCTATGACGTCATTCCTTATGGTGACTCTACATAGACACGGACTGCTATAAATCTTTGAAGTCATTCCTTATGGTGACTCTCCATGGACACGGACTGCTATAAATCTATGATGCCATTCCTTATGGTGACTCTCCATGGACACGAACTGCTAGAAATCTATGACGTCATTCCTTATGGTGACTCTACATAGACACGCACTGCTATAAACCTATTACGTCATTCCTTATGGTGACTCTCCATGGACACGGACTGCTATAAATCTTTGAAGTCATTCCTTATGGTGACTCTCCATGGACACGGACTGCTATAAATCTATGACGTCATTCCTTATGGTGACTCTACATGGACACGCACTGCTATAAACCTATTACGTCATTCCTTATGGTGACTCTACATAGACACGCACTGCTATAAACCTATTACGTCATTCCTTATGGTGACTCTCCATGGACACGGACTGCTATAAATCTTTGAAGTCATTCCTTATGGTGACTCTCCATGGACACGGACTGCTATAAATCTATGACGTCATTCCTTATGGTGACTCTACATGGACACGCACTGCTATAAATCTATGACGTCATTCCTTATGGTGACTCTACATGGACACGGACTGCTATAAATCTATGACGTCATTCCTTATGGTGACTCTACATAGACACGGACTGCTATAAATCTATGACGTCATTCCTTATGGTGACTCTACATGGACACGCACTGCTATAAATCTATGACGTCATTCCTTATGGTGACTCTACATAGACACGGACTGCTATAAATCTATGACGTCATTCCTTATGTTGACTCTACATGGACACGGACTGCTATAAATCTATGACGTCATTCCTTATCGTGACTCTACATGGACACGCACTGCTATAAATCTATGACGTCATTCCTTATGGTGACTCTACATGGACACGGACTACTAGAAATCTATGACTTCATTCCTTATTTCTGACCAATTAGTATCGTCCTTACATTCAAGCCTTCTTGCTTTGCTACGAAAGCCTTTAAACAATGTAGATTGAAGGGAAATGGGAATTCCAGTGTAAAAAAGCACGGTCGAGGTTTTGTGGCCTGTACAGCAATCTCTTGTAATTGAGTTTACGCTTTGCCACCTTTAACACGCAAGTTCACACCTGCACATTACAGTTTTAATAGCTTTTATAATTCAAATTGGTGTTGAACTAAAACGTAAAATTACTTTTCATACACTTAGACAGTCGTGCAGAATATATAAACTTAATTGAAAACTTGGTGGAACTAAACAAGTGTACTTGATCGGGTTGATTAATAAATCTCGAAATTTTAAAGATTCCTGATTAACAAAAACATAATTTTAAAGTATGAAAACAATTATGTAAATATATTTGTGTTTTGTAATTTAAAAGCTAATGCATCACATATTTATAGAATGTAGTTTACAACAAGGTAAAATGTTTAATTGTTTACAAAATAATATCGATTAGGTAATAAACAATCAGAATTATAGATTGTAATTAAAACTCAATAATGGTTTTAAAATGTTGACGGAAGCAATGTGCTATAAATTATATTTAACACTTTTAATAATGAAATAGCATTCATAGAGCATACAAGACAGGGTTCCTAAGAGAAACGCTTTTCCTTATCAATATATTCTCAAGACAGAAAGGTATTAGACACACAACTTTTGAACATAATTTTATTTTATATATGCATTATTACAACTTACATTGTAGGTAATCCTTCGTCATTCTCGAGGGCTACGTTCCCCAAACTTACAGCGAATAGTGAAACCAACTATATATGGGAAGGGGAGGGTTACGCTCCACGAAGATACAGCGAATACTGATTATAAACCGCGATAGTTTCGTTCGGGACCTTCTTTATTTGTTTCGGACTTCATAAAAACTCTTGAGTTTTCGTATTTATTGGCCTCGCCGCACTTCCCCCCCCCATCCGTTTGGTTTTACGTCTATGATACCTTATTTTCTTGTCGTAGTTTGTTTCGCCGTTACGTGAACCAGCTTCCTTAAAGGCCGGTATCGTTCTTTCCATTCCTGAAATATATGTTTTATTTTAATTTGCTGTAATTTTTTATTTAATAAAACTTTTATGGTTTATAATTTCACTACTGATTTTTTCACACTTTAATTGTCCTTTAGAAATCTCGATTTTAGTTGTAGATAGTCAGGTTCACTAGATAGTATTATTTGGTTATTTTCTAGTAGTTAATTATTGGCAATACACTCCCGGTTTGTCAAATTCATTTGTTAATTACAATATTTATTATTTACTATAAAATATTGGCTTTTCCTCTCTGATACTCTATGCTTTACTTTAATTTTTTTTCTAATATAAAAGTTTTAACATTTATTTTGGTAATTACAATTTATTTTTTGAAATTCAAAATTATATAATTTTTAATTTTTTAAGATTGCAGGGGCTAACTGCCCATTGCAACGCGCGCGCGTGTGTGTGTGTGTGTCTGAATGTTTACATTTTCAGTAATTAATTCAAAATTTTAAGGTTTATGTATTTAAAGTTTATACAGAGTGAAATATTGATTCCCTTTACGCTTTGCACACGGCTATTATAAACAAAATCTTTTAAAATAATTTAAAACAATGATCGTTTCGCTTACAAATATCCATGAAATAGGTCAATGGAACAACTTTATTGCTCCAGTCGTGTTCAATGTTTCATGAACAATATTTGTAGACAAACAACGTCCAACAGAAGATTTAAATATGAATATAAATTAAAATTTTATTGTCGCTTTTCTTTAGACACATTCCGATTGAATGTATAGTCTGTACATCAAGTTTTATGGAATGTTTTGTGTAAAAGTCACGGTTTATGAAATATTTTATGCTTTTCAATTTCCTAAAACATTATTTAAATGTATTGACCACAACATCGTATTAAATATATCGAATTCACATAATCCAATCGTTGTCTTACAAAGCAATTTACAGACATGAATGAGTTAAACCAGTGACAGCGACAAATCCACTAATAACAGCCGAGGTAAACTATCAGTAACTCTTCGGTCGCGACAGCGACATTTTGACCAATCACAACAGAGACAACCCCTCTCTCCCCTTCAGTCAACGACATTGGACGATGATTGGCTCCGTGAGTCGAGCAATAAGAGCAGAGCCAATGACAGGAACAAATAAACTCCATTTCACCCAGTGACTGCAACCGAGGAAACTTCCGATCGATCAATTGTCACAGGAACTGTTACCACCAACGAGAAACCAAGATCAGTAACAGTGACAGAAACGATCGACCATCCTGAGAGGCTAGGAAGGGTAGCTGTTGCTCATTAATAACCAAACGAAAGATATGTAAAGACTCCGCCAAACGTGAGTAATATAAAAGTATAAGTAGAAATAAAATTCCGTGTGAGACTTCAAGTATTAAGATGATTGAGGATACTAATAAATTCAATATTAATATCACACATAAACACTCTCCTAGACAACAGCTCTGTAACTTCTATAAGAAGAGATTCTTATATACAAGAGGTGATTGAATGTATTGATAATTTTACAGAACCTCTAAACCTGACAAAAAAAAGAAACATTTCACATTGAAAAGAATAATAGACCGATTCTATGAATGGAAAATGGTTTTGCAGTTTGCATATCGGGAATGTCACATCTGCCAAGCCAACTTCTAGCTAGTGGTATGATAAAGCGACAAAGGGCTCGCTGAAGTGGAAAGCAACCTGCATCAGGCGCGTGAATCATTCTCTAACCTACTTCAATGAGAACGTTTTTATTTTAATAATAATAAAGAGCAGAATTAAAGAATTTGTAAAAGTTTATTATTACAAAGTCTTAACTTTGAAATATCTCATCAAACACGAAGTGAAAAGAAATAAATACCACACAACATTTTTCGCAATTAATAATTATCATTTTTTTCATGCAATACAAAATAGGTTCAAATATAGAATATTTATACAAAATATATAATATTTCACGTTTAAATTTATTATTTAATTTTTTTTAATGAAGTAGCATCTTTGTGCTAGGTCCTTGTAACAAAAACGTTTGTGCTTGCTTCATTTCTAGTATTGATCGAAATTAATATTGAAAAGGGGAAACATTTAATTAAATTTACATAGGCTCATGCAGTGACGCAGAACTACTGCAAAACCTTTTCATTAAATCACTCGAAAATATTTGTTCATGGAATTTAAAATTTTGTAATTACTCAAGTTGAAACAAAGATATGACATAATTATAAGTCTATCTTTTATAATTTACTCTAAGTTGCTTTTAAATTGCTCTTACAATAGATTTTTAAATATATTGCAGCTCTTTAACATGAAAACCTCGGAATATTTTTTCTTAGGTTTATTACCTTCTAGTGTTATGTAATGACATACATTGAAATGTCAATTCTTTAACATTTATAATTCAAGCTCTATGCTGATTTTAACATCAGTATTAAATTAAATTTTTATTTGCGTTTTTCTCGGTACAAAAAACTTTAAAAATTCCAATTTGCATATTTAAATATATATTGTCTTGATTATATATAAATATTTATATGAATAAGGTATTAGATAATGTTATATATATAAAGAACTAAGTCAAAATACAAATACAAAAATTATAATTGAATTTACAATTCAATTCTTGTATTTGTTTTTTGACTTAGTTCTTTATTAATACACAAGAATACATATTGCGATATTTATATATATATATATATATATATATATATTTATATATAGATAGATAGATGGATAGATAGATAGAAAGACAGACAGACAGACAGACAGACAGACAGATAGATAGATAGATATTTAACCTAGCAACAATGTTTTCTTGATCACTTACACTTTAATGTACTTAACCAACAAGAATCTTACTTGGTATATTTGGGAGTAAACTCTCGAGAGGTTACTAATTACCATGGTATCATATTAAAGCTTTTCAGAAAACATTTTATAGTTTGAGTTCGTGTTTTAGGCAAATGGAAATTACTTGAGATATTTTATAGGAAGGTACATTTCTAAAATTAATTAAGGATCTTACTGGTTTGTTGATATTACGTATTGTGATAAGGGCGTTATATTTAGGGGGCCATTAATTGTCTAATGTGTAGTGGTAAGGGATTTTTCGGTTGTTTGTTGCGAATGCCCAAATTGTAATTATATATACATAGGCCAAACAAAAAAGAAATTAAAAGACAGATATCAAGAACACCTCAATGCATACATCAAACCTGAAACTTATAACTCAAACTTAGCCACAAATGCCATCAAAAACAAACACACATTCCCTACATTAAAAAACGTACACCTAATAAAAAGTACAAAAAAGCCTCAAAATGACAATCTGGGAACAACTACAAATTTATAAACATAAAATAACATAATAAACGAACAAATACAAATAAAATCAAAACACAATAAATTATTCAACCTAATAGACAAAATTAACCCCAAGACAAACTTAATAGTCTCGCACAGTGCAGTGAATCCGCAAAATAGAACATAACGGTACACCACACCTTACGACCACGGGAATTCCACGCAGCTCGCAGTCTACTACAACCACCGGTCAGTGATGCTTGATGATGGAGATACTACATCTTTGAAAGTTAACTCGCATAAATACCAAGTAAGATTCTTGTTAAAGTACATATAGTGAAAGTGATAAATGAATACAAGTAACAGTGTTTCAAAGCTACAAATATATATATATATATAAAACAACTGAGGTTATTCAAATGCAAGAATTATTTGTAAATATTTATTTAGAGCGTTTCGTTGATAAACAGTACCAACATCATCAGGAATGAATAATACAATTTAAAAAGGGTAACTAAAACAAATTTTGTCTTTGTTCGCCTAAGTTAGAGTTGACATTAAAATATTAATGTATAATATTTTAGTTATAAAACCTTAATTACTTTTTATGTATATTGAGCAATGAAAGAATGACAAAAATTGTATTAACTTATGACATACAATGTCGAACTTAATCTATCAATGAATTTCATCCAATCTATCACTTCGATATATCTAAACTGGATTATAGTCATCCATAGGTTTGCTGAAATGAAGCTTTCAAGGTATTAGTGCGCTCCGGCACTTCGAGCTCTATGAAGTCTTAGCCGGGATATTTTAAAGAAAATAAATAAATCTCGGCTGAAAGGAAACGAACGTTGCGTCAGGCGCCTCCATTTGTCACGTGCCGTAGAAAATCAGCTGAAATATCGTTTCGTTTGCAGCAGGAAGTTACACTTTCCTCTACGTTAAACCCGCCGAACTTGCTGCACATTACCGACACAAGTGCTTTTAAAGTGAACAAATTAAAGATATTTGTGTTTGTCTTTATTAAGTGGGTTTCTCATTAGTGTTTATTATAATTAATACAATAATAACGGTTTATATAAATTTAAAATGATGAAAAGATGATTCCAAAATTAAGGTTATTATATATCCAATTTAACTGAATGGAAATTTATACAATGCCTACATATTTGTGTTTTTACATACACACACGCACAAAGATACACACACATGCACGCACGTAGGCACAAACACACATGCACTCACACACACACACATACACACACACACACACACACACACACACACACACACACACGCTCACAAAGATACACACACATGCACGCACGTACGCACAAACACACATGCACTCACACACACACACACACAAACACACACACACACAAACACACACACACACATGCATACACACACACACACACACACATGCATACACACACACACACACACACACACACACACACACACACACACACACACACACACACACACACACACACACACACACACACACACATACACACACACACACACACACACACACACACACACACACACACACACACACACATACATACACCACCACCCCCCACACACACACAAACATACACATACACGCACGCACGTACGCACAAACACACATGCATACACACACACACACACACACACACACACACACACACACACACACACACACACACACACACATACATACACCCCCCCACTCACACACAAACATACACATACACGCACGCACGTACGCACAAACACACATGCACACACACACATGCATACACACACACACACACACACACACACACACACACACACACAAACACACACACACACACACATGCATACACACACACACACACACACACACACACACACACACATGCACACACACACACACACACACACACACACACACACACACACACACACATGCATACACACACACACACACACACACACACACACACACACACACACACACACACACACACACACACACACACATATATACACACACACAC
>JBAIZL010000398.1:1595000-1625000 GCA_036971475.1 Prosapia bicincta | reverse complement strand
GTGTGTGTGTGTGTGTGTGTGTGTGTGTGTGTGTGTGTGTGTGCGTGCGTGCGTGCGTGCGTGTGTGTGTGTGTGTGTGTGTGTGCGTGCGTGCATGCGTGCGTGTGTGTGTGTGTGCGTGTGCGTGCGTGCGTGTGTGTGTGTGTGTGTGTGTGTGTGTGTGTGTGTGTGTGCGCGCGCGCGCGCACTCTCCCTATATTCATTTATATAACTTGTTCAAGTTTGTTATAGCTAATATTATACTTTCTATGCATCCACTCAAATTCAAATACATTTTTCCAACTTGATGGTAATACAGTTTTTTTTAAATTTGAATAAATTAAATAAATTTATTATATAATTTTATTAATTAGTTTTGGTTTTTATTTTGCTACCTAATGTAATTCTGCCATACGTATTTACATATTTATAATAGTTGTAATTATTTAATGAAAGTAACTCAAATAAAAATTGTCTTTGTTGATTTAAGGTGAAATTGACATTTTCTCTTTAAGGTGAAAATTGTATTTTATACTTGTTTATTTGGACGTTTTGATTTATTCACAACTACAACCTTAAAACAATTAATAATAATTTTAATTATATTTAAATTTTGATTTTGCATAAATTGGTGATTTCGACCAAAATATCTGAATTACGGCCTTTATACTCCGGGCAGCTAATTTAAAGAATTATTAATGATTCTGTTTTAAAGCTGGATAATTCAGTAAAAACGTTTGGCACAAAGTCGAAGCATGAATATCCGTGCGTGAAGAACATAAGACTGGGAAATGGGGTCAAACACGTCCCCGTAAAGTCTATTTCCATTTCTACGCGATCGCTACGAAGCCCGTTTTCGAAGTCCAATCTTGTAAATGGACTTTATCTGTTGTGGACTTTTATTTAAAATCTCGTGCAAACACTCTTCGATCGATTTCATTAGTTCTTTTAGTTTTAGTAATTATCACTGTTTGAAATGATGAAATTGTTCACTATTTAAAATATAGTGGTAGGCCTATCTCAAAATAGAAAATATGTGAAATAAGGAGATTGCAAAAATAATAAACATTTTCACAACATTTTCTGCAGGATAGCAATGTTTACAGATATTTCCTGTCCGTTCTAAGGTTTCTTTTCTGACCTTATATTCTAACTACCATAAAACACCCCAGGCGTTGAAGTCTTTCTTTCTGTTCCCCATTGCTCCGTTTCTTACAAGCTGGTGTAGGCACTTATTTGTTACCACTGTAGAGAATATTGCCTATCCGAAGTACAAGTTTCTTCAACGCTTATGTAACAATGCCTATAAATCCACTACCAAGATTTGATGTTGGGTATCAAGAATCGGATGGGTACAAACGAGGCTTTCTTCACCACGAAGGTATTGGTGCACTGATGCCTGGATGTGATTGTGGATGTGTCTGTGGATGTGTCTGTAGATGTGTCTGTGGATGTGTCTGTGGATGTGTCTATGGGTGTGTCTGTGGATGTGTCTGTGGATGTGTCTGTGGACGTGTCTGTGGATGTGTCTGTGGATGTGTCTGTGGATGTGCCTGTGGATGTGTCTGTGGATGTGTCTGTGGATGTGTCTGTAGATGTGGCTGTGGATGTGTCTGTGGATGTGTCTGTGGATGTGTCTATGGGTGTGTCTGTGGATGTGTCTGTGGATGTGTCTGTGGATGTGTCTGTGGACGTGTCTGTGGATGTGTCTGTGGATGTGTCTGTGGGTGTGTCTGTGGATGTGTCTGTGGATGTGTCTGTGGATGTGTCTGTGGGTGTGTCTGTGGATGTGTCTGTGGATGTGTCTGTGGATGTGTCTGTGGGTGTGTCTGTGGATGTGTCTGTGGATGTGTCTGTGGGTGTGTCTGTGGATGTGTCTGTGGATGTGTCTGTGGATGTGTCTGTGGATGTGTCTGTGGGTGTGTCTGTGGATGTGTCTGTGGATGTGTCTGTGGATGTGTCTGTGGGTGTGTCTGTGGATGTGTCTGTGGATGTGTCTGTGGATGTGTTTGCTTTTTTTATGGATTACGAGAATTCTTTCTATACCGTAAGTAAACACACGTCTGACAAACGTTATAGAACTATAAAACTCTCACACATATTATTGCGATAGCAATTCCTAAAATTTCTCGAAACGTCGATACAAATATATACAAAATTACCCGCACAAAACGGAAAATATTGCATGATCATTTACACACCTTTAATTTCTAACTTTGGCCTAGAAACGGTAGAACTTACCGCGAAAATAGTGTAAGATTTGTGAAACATGGTGCTAATAGTGCTTTGTTAAAGTTGATTTTTTCAAAACTTGTAACTTTTTGGAATCAATGGCAATTCATAACATTTCGAGTCATTTTGTAAGTTACTACGTCAAAATAAAAGAAATAATAAAGTTAAAAAGTTTAATTAGTAACTTTTTACGTATCCAGTAGAGAGGGAATTGCTATTCTGCAAAATGTATAGTTTTTGGGGCGGAAGTTTTTTGTATAATTTGCTTCGTATTCGTAATGATTATCTGCAGCCCCCGGTATAAATTTATTTTACAATCGATCACGTGAGAACAGGATATATCCCAATATGCTAAAATAAAAGCATTTTTTAGCTACTGTTAAACAATGTAGAAACTGTTTATAAGGCTGAATACAAGCCATATTTGTACACAGCCATACAACCTATTGAAGTTAGAAAATTATATGTTCTCCCGTTCTAATTTTTCCCTCAGAAGAATTTGCATAGTAAATTGCATCGTTTGTTGAAAATTGCAACGTCTTTGAACAATGTGAATATATTAACAAAGACAAATTACTTTTGAATTTCATTGACCTATAAAACTTATGTTTGAATAGTAAATTACAAAACGTAGGGTAATTTTTAGCACTGCTTCTTAAGACTTACAAACATAGTTGGGTATATTTCTCCTTTTGTATTTGTTGTAATTCTTATAATTCATTAAAATTCTTGTATTTGTATTTTGACTTAGTTCTTTATATATATATATATATATATATATATATATATATATATATATATATATATATATATATATAAGTAATATATATATAAGTATTTATATATATAAGTATTTATATATATATAAATATAGTAAATAAATAAATAAATATATATATATACATATATATATATATATATGGATTTAAAATAATAAATATTCTTGTATTTGAATAACCTGTGTTGTTTTAAAATATATATATATATATATATATATATATATATATATATATTTATTTACTTATTTATTTATTTATAGGGAGACTGCAATCTAATAGTAGGACAGGAAAACTCAGGTTTTATGTTTTGAGCAATGAATGTCCCTACGAAATAACTAATAAAGTTTTGATATATAAAAAAAAGCTTTTCATATGTTACGATTGTTCCCAGTATTAAAACGTTTTGCTTTATATCCAACCCGCGTTTGGCTTTAAACCACTATTTCGGCATTTTTTCCAAACTTGTATAACCTTCTCGTAAATGCCAAAGGGCTAAAAAACAAAGTGGTTCGTGCCTTTTATTCTGGCAATTGTTTCACTTTCAACGGGTTTATAATTTCTGTGCAGAGCCAAATGTTACGTTTCTTCAATTACTTGCGACAAAGTACTGTTTAGTGTGTCTCAGTAAGTAGATAACTAAATAATTCCGAATTGCTTTATGAGCTTAAGTTAGTAAAGCGGGGACATTCTTCACAATACAACAGTCGAGAATGAATGCGTGGAATGGATAAAAGAGTCTGGAATAGGGTCAATCGCGTTATACTTAAAGCCCATTTCGATTCCTTTCCTTACCTACAGGAGTCCAATCTGCAAATGGGTTTTATTCCCTATTTGAAATTATAATCTATTCGATACAGTTTCGTGATTTTCTACTTGGTTTCGTTACTATCACGGGGTTAAAATAAATAAGATTTTATTTTGCTAGATGAAAATAGAAAAGGCGAGATAGTGTATATATATATATATATATATATATATATATATATATATATATATATATATATATATATATATATATATATATATAATACGTTTTCTTGTTTAATAATTTAAAACAACATAGGTGATTCAAATACAAGAATATTTATTAATTTATATTCAAAGCTTTTCGTTGGTAAACAGTACCAACATCATCAGGAATGAAAATTACAATAATAATTTTTATAATAAATATTCTTGTATTTGAATAACCTACGTTGTTTTAAATTATTAAACAAGAAAACATATTTTATATTTATATAAAATTAACCTTACAGGGTTATATAAAAAGTGTTGTGCAATCAATGTAAGTGTTATAATTGTAGGTTAGATTCGAGACTTGATTATTAATTCAAAAATATTATAATACCATATTAAATATTAAACATACTGATTAAACAATTAAATATCTAGAATTTTGTGTATTATTACATATATTTGAAGAAGATATTTTAAACAACTCAAGGTATATAATTTTTATCATTTCTAAAGTAATTATACTGAAGATTTTCATCTTTACAAGTTGATACTGGAACAAACAAATATTTTATTATATACAACTAGAAGCAGATATTTACAATAAAATACAGCCTATTTTATACTAATATATTTTAAAATGAGCTTACATTATTCTAATTTTCATTCCTGATGATGTTGGTACTGTTTACCAACGAAAAGCTTTGAAAATAAATTAATAAATATTCTTGTATTTGAATAACCTACGTTGTTTTAAAAAAAAAAAAAAAAATATATATATATATATATATATATATATATATATATATATATATATAAATATAATATTTATATAATATATATATATATATATATATATATATATATATATATATATTAAATATGGTGATATGTTTTCTTGTAATATAGTTAATAAATTACAAATATTTCAAAAACAAGAATACTTTTAATGAATATATTTATTCAAAGCTTTTCGCCGATAAAATAGTACCAGCATCTTCAGGAAAATAATTTTCTAATAAAATCTAAAAAGATTTTTAGATAAAAATATTTTTAATTTATTATATATATATATATATATATATATATATATATATATATATATATATATATATATATTAGTAATAATATTATGTTTTAATTTGGTTAATATAACCACAATTTCTTTATTTCCATAATTATTCATGCAATAACATACTTTTTTTTAAAACTTATTTTTGTTATTGATATAATTTACAGTTTGATCTCTTTGGCTGACTCCCAAGAAAACATCTTAATCCAAAAACCTTTCTGATGTTTTTCAATCATCACAGATACGAGAAGGGTTAAGGTTGGATTTGCTAAAGCTGGTTGAATCAGGCTAGCGAACTCTAGCTGGGTTAAGTTAGGTAAAGTTGGTTGGATCATATTAGCTAACGCTGGTTAGGATAGGTTAGCTAACGGTGACTAGATTATATTAACTGAGGCTTGTTATGTTAGGTTAGGTAAAGCTTGTTAAGTTGGGTGAGTTGTAGCTGTTCAGTTTAGTTTGGCTGAAGCTGGCTAGGTTAGTTTAGATAAAGCTGGTTGGATCCGATTAGCTATCGCTGGCTAGGTTAGATTACCTAAAGATGGCTAGGTTATATTACCCAAGGTTTGTTAGGTTAGGTTAGCTAAATCTTGTTCAGTTGGGTGAGTTATAGCTGTGCAGTTTAGTTTGGCTGAAGCTGGCTAGGTTAGTTTAGATAAAGCTGGTTGGATCCGATTAGCTATCGCTGGCTAGGTTAGATTACCTAACGATGGCTAGGTTATATTACCCAAGGTTTGTTAGGTTAGGTTAGCTAAATCTTGTTCAGTTGGGTGAGTTATAGCTGTGCAGTTTAGTTTAGCTGAAGCTGGCTAGGTTATGTTAGATAAAGCTGGTTGGATCAAATTAGCTATCGCTGTTTAAGTTATATTACCTAAGGCTTGTTAGGTTAGGTTAGCTAAAGCTTGTCAAGTTTGGTGAGTTGTACATGTTCAGGTTGGTTTAGCTAAAGCTGGCTAGGTTATGTTAAATAAAGTTGGTTGGATTCGATTAGCTATCGCTGGCTAGGTTAGATTAGCTATCGCTGGCTAAGTTAGATTAGCTAAGGCTGTTAGGTTAGGTTAGCGAAAGCTTGTTAAGTTTGGTGAGTTGTAGCTGGTTAGGTTGGTTTGGCTAAAGCTGGTTAGGTTAGGCGTACTAGAGTAAAGAACATATTAGAGTTCGCTCATATTCATAGTGTATTGCGGAGCGTCTCACATTCCAATATTCCTACCAAATGTTACCACCCGGTTCTACCATTTCTTTAACAGAACAAATATCATACCAATGCTTTAAACTAGCAGCTTAAAGCACTCGTTTCAAACTTTTATTCTTGGACAAAAAAGATGTTATCTAATATTTTGTGATCTAATATAATTACAAAGTAATTATACAAAAGTTTTAGAAAATATAAAAGAAAAAGGAAACGGAAGAGTATTCGCGTTTGAGATTTACAGACCGTCTCGTCTCATTAATCAAGACGTACGCCAAAGGGAGGCGAAATATAAATAGGTAGGAAGAGAAGATGTAAAACTAGTGCTGCAAACTTTGCCTGCGTTTATAAAAACCTGGGAAAGTTTGTTAATATGAGTAAGTACTCGAGGAAGTCGTTTTGTAATTCTGTTTCTTTATAAACGTATCCTTAGAGACAGGGTAGCTTAATAAAGTAATAAATAAAGCAGTGTAATAAGGCATCGGTAGTTTAAAGCTATGAGTTACTTTAGTAATAAATAAATTATATTATACAATTGTTGTAATACTATTTATTACAAAGCAATACGTTTAGGTAATAATATAAATTTATTATAACAATACTGTATTACAATCTGTAAATTGTCCTTAATTATGGAGTGTAATGTCCATTAGGAACTCATTTATATTTATAAAATTAATTTTTTGTTGGGAATATTGGTATGCCATTGTGATTTTTCAGTTAATATTTCACATTTGCTCAAGATAACTAATAATAGGCATGGTTGGTATCCATATATATATATATATATATATATATATATATATATATATATATATATATATATATATATATATATATATATATATATATATATATACATATATATATATATATATATATATATATATATATATATACACACATATATATATATAATTTCTTAAGCCGAATTTTGAAAGAAACATTATGGAAGCTTTGAAAGTTGTACAGAGCTGGAAGATTGCTCAAATTAAAGGTATTAACGGGAGGCAGTGAGGAAAAATATATTCTTTTCCCAATTTACAAAATTCATAGGGTTTTGAAGAACTTGTATTAACAATATAATTACTATGCGAAATTTTAAAATTTGTTTCAATATTAATTTGCCCCTAAAGCCTTTAATTTAATTTCTTTAAACGTTTACTTTAATTTCTTAACAGAAGATCATCATACTTTGATATCACCTACACTTAATCAAATGGTAACTCAATGTACATTGGCAAGCCAACACAAAAAGTTCTGTTTCATAAATAGATTTCGCTCTCAAAGCCTACAACAAACAATTTATATAAATTTTTGTTTTTTCGTTTACTTTTACGAATAAAGGGAAGTAATAGATCGAGTTAATTAATTTATTGTCATAAAATAACGGCACTAACGAACATATTAAAGCTTGCTTTAAAAACATATATGTTTAATTGTGAACTATATAAACATGTAATAAAAAAGTTAGTTCAATGCTTGATTTCAAATATATAGTCATACAGTTAGATCCTAACTTGTAGACATCCACTTTTTTATTTTGATAATTCAATTAATATTTGGAAAAACCATATTAAAATCTAGTATCATCCATTACAACTTTAACAAAAATGTAATTAAACTTGAGTGGAAAAAATATTTTATTAAAATCCAAATTTTGAAAAAAATTAGAAAATAAATATTTCTTTATATACAAACACAAACACACACACAAGCACGGAAGCACAAGCACAAACACACAAACACGCACGCGCAAACAAACACACAAGCACGGACGCACGAGCACAAACACACACATACACACACACACACAAGCACGGACGCACGAGCACAAACAAACACACACACACACACACACACACACACACACACACACAAACACACACACACACACAAACAAACACACACACACACACACAAACACACACACACACACACACACACACACACACACACACATACACACACTCACACACACACACACACACACACACACACACACACACACACACACACGCAAACGCACGCGCTACCATACACACACAAACACAACACGCACACAAACACACACACACACACGCACGCGCGAACACACACACAAGCACGGACGTATGAGCACAAACACACACACACACACACACACATACACACAAGCACGGACGCACGAGCACAAACACAACACGCACACAAACACACACACACAGACGAGCGCGCGCGCGCAAACGCGAACACACACACAAGCACGGACGCACGGGTACAAACACACACACGCACGCGCTACCATACACACACAAACACAACACGCACACAAACACTTACACGCACGCGCGAACACACACAAGCACGGACGTACGAGCACAAACACACACACAGACATACACACACAAACGTACGCGCGACCACACACACTCAAACACAACACGCACACACACACACACACTCACGCGCGCGCGCGAATACACACACAAGCACGGACGCACTAGCACAAACACACACACACACACACACACACACACACACACAAGCACGGACGCACGAGCACAAACACAACACGCACACAAACACACACACACGCACGAGCGCTTGCGCACGCGCGAACACACACACAAGCACGGACGCACGGGCACAAACACACACACGCACGCGCGACCACACACACACAAACACAACACGCACACAAACACACACATACGCGCGCGCGCACGCACACATACACACACACAGACACACACGCGCGAACACACATAAGCACGGACGCACGAGCACAAACACACACACACACACACAATAAATAGTTAAATAGTTAAAAGAAGTAAAAATGCCTTCAATTTATAAGAAATCCCATCATAATTTATTTATAAATTATGACTTCATGTATTTAATACACGACCAAATATTAAGCCTTCACAAATCAACGCTAGATGATTTGTGTAGATGTTTACCAAGAATAACCTTTTTTGTACCAGATTTGATGTTGACTTAATTACAGTTTGGCAGCAGCTGACACCTTTAATTTAGTCCCTACCCTCTGACAGTAAGCTCCGACGCATGCTAAGATTTGAGGTTAGGGCTGGTACATTCGTTCGGAAACAAAGTTGCCGGCTTTAAATTAACTTTGGCTGACTTGAACAAGCAATATTTCATCTGAAAGGAAACGTTGCCTTGGTTACAGTTCACTTTCAATGTAATGTTTTGTTCTGCGATAAAATCGTGAAGTTCTAAGTAAATTTGAGAAGCGTCACTGAACAAAATCAAATAAGACGTTCGTTTGTGTTTGGGAGTGTTTATTTTACTTCTTCTTTGACGGCATGTGAAGCATATACGCGCACGTATACAATAGCATATGTAGGGCATGTTATTTAATCTCTGCGAGCCAAACGTTATTAAAATATTGGTCCAGTTGTTAATAATGTTATCGATGAGATATTTTCATAAATAACTTATTTATTTTCATAAATTATTTTAATATAAATATTAATAGTTGTGTTAAATATAAATAAAGAATTATATATTAAACTCTTCTGTTATCATAGAACTAAAATTGAAAAACAATTGTAACTTTTATCTTTGTAAAATATTTACAAATACTAAAGTCATAGCGTTAAACGTTCTGTTGCTTATTTCATAAGACTGTGATATTCCGTGATGACTTACTCAACATTCGTTAGTTAGTGTTTCATTAATCAGCAAACCATTATTTAATCAAATCATTCTGATTATTTCTATCAGACATATAATGTTTTGTACTAAATATCTGTATAAGTATCAACGTATTCTGTTACAGCATATTCTAATAATATGTAATTTCAAACGCAATAAACATACGAATTTATTCGTACTATATGCCTAGTCAGTCTTTTCAAATCAAAGCATTACCAGGGTTCATTATTATCGTCTGGTTTAGATTCGGAAATCTTCGCCAAAAACCGTCCATCCTCGTAAATTTGAATGAAAATATTCTTACGACGAGAACAGAATGCAAACAAAAGAACAGAACTTAATCCAATAAGTATCAGACACTCTCTTTACAAAGGGAGTAGCTTTGTTTTTATATAACAATACTTATAACATTTTTTGTGTTAATATATTATAACTAGTATAATTTTATACTAGCTTCTAATTATATACATATGTACATATATATATATATATATATATATATATATATATATATATATATATATATATATATGAGAATATAATACATGAAAATATAGATATACAAGAATTATTTATATGTTATATATATATATTCATCAACATCAAGAATGAACCAGAATCAGAATTTCATTAATTAACCACATATCTCTACTGATAACCTGTGCTCTGTGACTATTATAATACAAATATTTTGTTAATATCTTGGGTTAGTGTGCACTAATTATACGAGAAGAAACCGATCCTTTTAAAAAGCTCACACGTAGGAATATCAACTTTAGTTAGAAAAACACACGTTTTCACGTGACATCTAACTAAGGTAAAACGTTAGTGCTGGGCACAGGCGGCAGTGTGTTGAGAAAAGGTGAAGAAAGTAGAGTGTGTCCACGACTACCTGTCTTCCGTCTTTACCTCCTTGCCAAAGCACAAGCATAGTTCTTTCCTGTTTTTTATCTCTAGTCTAGCGTATGAATGCAATCCCCAAAGACACTAACCTCAAACTCGTATTTCCCGTCCGTGTGTTTAGCGTCAGGGGTGGGGCTTGGTGCCATGACTCGTAATACAAGTATTTAAGAGTCATCGGGCTTGCTGTAACGCATAGACTGATCTCCGCTACTACTAGACGAACTTCTACCAGGAACAGCGGATCAACCGCTTTTCCAGAACCAGTAGATCTTTCCGAACGGCCAGGTTTCTGTACCTCTATACCCCGTCTGGATAGTTCAGTCCAGACCTACAATCGGTCCTTTACCCACTCCCTCAGACTTGATCCTAGGCGGGCATAACCCACCCGTTAGTCCTTAACGAGTGCTGGCCTCAGGGCAATTTCACTTGAAAACAAGATTATTATTGTCATCTATTGTATTTTGAATTCATTTCTTAAAATATGAGAGAAATGCTTACGTAGAATATGACATCTATTCCTAAAACTTTAAATATCTATTGATTCTGCATAAATATTTATTACAATCAGTTCTGTACATTTGCATAGGTTCATTCATTTGAATATTTCTTTCTTGCATAAATATATGTGAAGTTTAAATTTCCTTTTCCCACGAGACTTGCTTGGATTTGCACCCGACTAACGACCGGATATTTTGCCTCACATAACGACAAATAACCATTTTCCCGTTCAATATGCACCTCATCTTTTAATACAACACGATAAAAGTGTCGGTAGGTTATTTGCAATTCTTATTCATCAAAGTATATTATATGCGCCTGTAGTTTAGGCAATAATATAAGAATTATATACTTCTGTTCACATTCATATTAATACTTACATCACCAATGTTCTCTTTTTTAAGAGCAAATAAATGTTAAAGTTTCATAGGAACAAAATATAGCTTTGAAATTTGTAATTAAATACAAAAAAATATAAACGAAAAATAAATCCAATAAAACGAGTGGGGTTCAGTTCAATAAAATATTACTGTTTCCATGGATGCATTTACTAACTAAGAAAGCCTCCTATGATGAACAGGAATAGTACAATGTACTATCCAATACTATACATTGTATTATATAATTATTTTATAGATTGTATTATATATTTCTATTATAGATGGTAACGTAAAACTATTATAAATAGTATTATATAATTGTATTATAGATTGTATTAGATATTTCTATTATAGATGGTAACGTATAATTATTATAAATAGTATTATATAATTATTTTATAGATTGTATTATATATTTCTATTATAGATGGTAACGTAAAACTATTATAAATAGTATTATATAATTGTATTATAGATTGTATTAGATATTTCTATTATAGATGGTAACGTATAACTATTATAAATAGTATTATATAATTGTATTATAGATTCTATTAGATATTTCTATTATAGATGGTAACGTATAACTATTATAAATAGTATTATATATTTGTATTATAGATTCTATTAGATATTTCTATTATAGATGGTAACGTATAACTATTATAAATAGTATTATATATTTGTATTATAGATTCTATTAGATATTTCTATTATAGATGGTAACGTATAACTATTATAAATAGTATTATATAATTGTATTATAGATTCTATTAGATATTTCTATTATAGATGGTAACGTAAAACTATTATAAATAGTATTATATAATTGTATTATAGATTGTATTAGATATTTCTATTATAGATGGTAACGTATAACTATTATAAATAGTATTATATAATTGTATTATAGATTCTATTAGATATTTCTATTATAGATGGTAACGTATAACTATTATAAATAGTATTATATATTTGTATTATAGATTCTATTAGATATTTCTATTATAGATGGTAACGTATAACTATTATAAATAGTATTATATATTTGTATTATAGATTCTATTAGATATTTCTATTATAGATGGTAACGTATAACTATTATAAATAGTATTATATATTTGTATTATAGATGCTATTAGATATTTCTATTATAGATGGTAACGTATAACTATTATAAATAGTATTATATATTTGTATTATAGATTCTATTAGATATTTCTATTATATATGGTAACGTATAACTATTATAAATAGTATTATATATTTGTATTATAGATTCTATTAGATATTTCTATTATAGATGTTAACGTATAACTATTATAAATAGTATTATATAATTGTATTATAGATTCTATTAGATATTTCCATTATAGATGGTAACGTATAACTATTATAAATAGTATTATATATTTGTATTATAGATTCTATTAGATATTTCTATTATAGATGGTAACGTATAACTATTATAAATAGTATTATATAATTGTATTATAGATTCTATTAGATATTTCTATTATAGATGGTAACGTAAAACTATTATAAATAGTATTATATAATTGTATTATAGATTGTATTAGATATTTCTATTATAGATGGTAACGTATAACTATTATAAATAGTATTATATAATTGTATTATAGATTCTATTAGATATTTCTATTATAGATGGTAACGTATAACTATTATAAATAGTATTATATAATTGTATTATACATTCTATTAGATATTTCTATTATGGATGGTAACGTATAACTATTATAAATAGTATTATATATTTGTATTATAGATTGTATTAGATATTTCTATTATAGATGGTAACGTATAACTATTATAAATAGTAATATATAATTGTATTATAGATTGTATTAGATATTTCTATTATAGATGGTAACGTAAAACTATTATAAATAGTATTATATAATTGTATTATAGATTGTATTAGATATTGCTATTATAGATGGTAACGTAAAACTATTATAAATAGTATTATATAATTGTATTATAGATTCTATTAGATATTTCTATTATAGATGGTAACGTAAAACTATTATAAATAGTAATATATAATTGTATTATAGATTGTATTAGATATTTCTATTATAGATGGTAACGTAAAACTATTATAAATAGTATTATATATTTGTATTATAGATTCTATTAGATATTTCTATTATAGATGGTAACGTATAACTACTATAAATAGTATTATATAATTCTATTATAGATTCTATTAGATATTTCTATTATAGATGGTAACGTATAACTATTATAAATAGTATTATATAATTGTATTATAGATTGTATTAGATATTTCTATTATAGATGGTAACGTAAAACTATTATAAATAGTATTATATAATTGTATTATAGATTCTATTAGATATTTCTATTATAGATGGTAACGTATAACTATTATAAATAGTATTATATAATTGTATTATAGATTGTATTAGATATTTCTATTATAGATGGTAACGTAAAACTATTATAAATAGTATTATATATTTGTGTTATAGATTCTATTAGATTTTTCTATTATAGATGGTAACGTATAACTATTATAAATAGTATTATATAATTGTATTATAGATTGTATTAGATATTTCTATTATAGATGGTAACGTAAAACTATTATAATTAGTATTATATATTTGTATTATAGATTGTATTAGATATTTCTATTATAGATGGTAACGTATAACTATTATAAATAGTATTATATAATTGTATTATAGATTGTATTAGATATTTCTATTATAGATGGTAACGTAAAACTATTATAAATAGTATTATATATTTGTATTATAGATTGTAGTAGATATTTCTATTATAGATGGTAACGTAAAACTATTATAAATAGTATTATATAATTGTATTATAGATTGTATTAGATATTTCTATTATAGATGGTAACGAAAACTATTATAAATAGTATTATATATTTGTATTATAGATTCTATTAGATATTTCTATTATAGATGGTAACGTTTAACTATTATAAATAGTATTATATAATTGTATTATAGATTGTATTAGATATTTCTATTATAGATGGTAACGTAAAACTATTATAAATAGTATTATATAATTGTATTATAGATTGTATTAGATATTTCTATTATAGATGGTAACGTAAAACTATTATAAATAGTATTATATATTTGTATTATAGATTGTATTAGATATTTCTATTATAGATGGTAACGTATAACTATTACAAATAGTATTATATAATTGTATTATAGATTGTATTAGATATTTCTATTATAGATGGTAACGTAAAACTATTATAAATAGTAATATATATTTGTATTATAGATTCTATTATATATTTCTATTATAGATGGTAACGTAAAACTATTATAAATAGTAATATATATTTGTATTATAGATTCTATTAGATATTTCTATTATAGATGGTAACGTATAACTATTATAAATAGTATTACATATTTGTATTATAGATTCTATTAGATATTTCTATTATAGATGGTAACGTATAACTATTATAAATAGTATTATATAATTGTATTTTAGATTCTATTAGATATTTCTATTATAGATGGTAACGTATAACTATTATAAATAGTATTATATATTTGTATTATTGATTCTATTAGATATTTCTATTATAGATGGTAACGTATAACTATTATAAATAGTATTATATAATTGTATTATAGATTGTATTAGATATTTCTATTATAGATGGTAACGTATAACTATTATAAATAGTAGTATATATTTGTATTATAGATTGTATTAGATATTTCTATTATAGATGGTAACGTATAACTATTATAAATAGTATTATATAATTGTATTATTATATATTCTATTAGATATTTCTATTATAGATGGTAACGTATAACTATTATAAATAGTATTATATAATTGTATTATAGATTGTATTAGATATTTCTATTATAGATGATAACGTATAACTATTATAAATAGTATTATATAATTGTATTATAGGTTGTATTAGATATTTCTATTATAGATGGTAACGTATAACTATTATAAATAGTATTATATAATTGTATTATAGATTCTATTAGATATTTCTATTATAGATGGTAACGTAAAACTATTATAAATAGTATTATATAATTGTATTATAGATTGTATTAGATATTTCAATTATAGATGGTAACGTATAACTATTATAAATAGTATTATATAATTGTATTATAGATTGTATTAGATATTTCTATTATAGATGGTAACGTATAACTATTATAAATAGTATTATATAATTGTATTATAGATTGTATTAGATATTGCTATTATAGATGGTAACGTATAACTATTATAAATAGTATTATATAATTGTATTATAGATTGTATTAGATATTTCTATTATAGATGGTAACGTATAACTATTATAAATAGTATTATATATTTGTATTTTAGATTGTATTAGATATTGCTATTATATATGGTAACGTATAACTATTATAAATAGTATTATATAATTGTATTATAGATTGTATTAGATATTTCTGTTATAGATGGTAACGTAAAACTATTATAAATAGTATTATATATTTGTATTATAGATTGTAGTAGATATTTCTATTATAGATGGTAACGTAAAACTATTATAAATAGTATTATATAATTGTATTATAGATTGTATTAGATATTTCTATTATAGATGGTAACGAAAATTATTATAAATAGTATTATATATTTGTATTATAGATTCTATTAGATATTTCTATTATAGATGGTAACGTTTAACTATTATAAATAGTATTATATAATTGTATTATAGATTGTATTAGATATTTCTATTATAGATGGTAACGTAAAACTATTATAAATAGTATTATATAATTGTATTATAGATTGTATTAGATATTTCTATTATAGATGGTAACGTAAAACTATTATAAATAGTATTATATATTTGTATTATAGATTGTATTAGATATTTCTATTATAGATGGTAACGTATAACTATTACAAATAGTATTATATAATTGTATTATAGATTGTATTAGATATTTCTATTATAGATGGTAACGTAAAACTATTATAAATAGTAATATATATTTGTATTATAGATTCTATTATATATTTCTATTATAGATGGTAACGTAAAACTATTATAAATAGTAATATATATTTGTATTATAGATTCTATTAGATATTTCTATTATAGATGGTAACGTATAACTATTATAAATAGTATTACATATTTGTATTATAGATTCTATTAGATATTTCTATTATAGATGGTAACGTATAACTATTATAAATAGTATTATATAATTGTATTTTAGATTCTATTAGATATTTCTATTATAGATGGTAACGTATAACTATTATAAATAGTATTATATAATTGTATTATAGATTGTATTAGATATTTCTATTATAGATGGTAACGTATAACTATTATAAATAGTAGTATATATTTGTATTATAGATTGTATTAGATATTTCTATTATAGATGGTAACGTATAACTATTATAAATAGTATTATATAATTGTATTATTATATATTCTATTAGATATTTCTATTATAGATGGTAACGTATAACTATTATAAATAGTATTATATAATTGTATTATAGATTGTATTAGATATTTCTATTATAGATGATAACGTATAACTATTATAAATAGTATTATATAATTGTATTATAGGTTGTATTAGATATTTCTATTATAGATGGTAACGTATAACTATTATAAATAGTATTATATAATTGTATTATAGATTCTATTAGATATTTCTATTATAGATGGTAACGTAAAACTATTATAAATAGTATTATATAATTGTATTATAGATTGTATTAGATATTTCAATTATAGATGGTAACGTATAACTATTATAAATAGTATTATATAATTGTATTATAGATTGTATTAGATATTTCTATTATAGATGGTAACGTATAACTATTATAAATAGTATTATATAATTGTATTATAGATTGTATTAGATATTTCTATTATAGATGGTAACGTATAACTATTATAAATAGTATTATATATTTGTATTTTAGATTGTATTAGATATTGCTATTATATATGGTAACGTATAACTATTATAAATAGTATTATATAATTGTATTATAGATTGTATTAGATATTGCTATTATAGATGGTAACGTATAACTATTATAAATAGTATTATATAATTGTATTATAGATTGTATTAGATATTTCTATTATAGATGGTAACGTATAACTATTATAAATAGTATTATATAATTGTATTATAGATTGTATTAGATATTGCTATTATAGATGGTAACGTATAACTATTACAAATAGTATTATATAATTGTATTATAGATTGTATTAGATATTTCTATTATAGATGGTAACGTAAAACTATTATAAATAGTAATATATATTTGTATTATAGATTGTTTTAGATATTTCTATTATAGATGGTAACGTAAAACTATTATAAATAGTATTATATATTTGTATTATAGATTCTATTAGATATTTCTATTATAGATGGTAACGTAAAACTATTATAAATAGTAATATATATTTTTATTATAGATTCTATTAGATATTTCTATTATAGATGGTAACGTATAACTATTATAAATAGTATTATATAATTGTATTATAGATTGTATTAGATACTTCTATTATAGATGGTAACGTATAACTATTATAAATAGTATTATATAATTGTATTATAGATTGAATTAGATATTTCTATTATAGATGGTAACGTAAAACTATTATAAATAGTAATATATAATTGTATTATAGATTGTATTAGATATTTCTGTTATAGATGGTAACGTATAACTATTATATATAGTATTATATAATTGTATTATAGATTGTATTAGATATTTTTATTATAGATGGTAACGTATAACTATTATAAATAGTATTATATAATTGTATCATAGATTGTATTAGATATTTCTATTATAGATGGTAACGTAAAACTATTATAAATAGTATTATATAATTGTATTATAGATTCTATTATATATTTCTATTATAGATGGTAACGTGTAACTATTATAAATAGTATTATATAATTGTATTATAGATTGTATTAGATATTTCTATTATAGATTGTAAAGTAAAACTATTATAAATAGTATTATATAATTGTATTATAGATTCTATTAGATATTTCTATTATAGATGGTAACGTATAACTATTATAAATAGTATTATATAATTGTATTATAGATTCTATTAGATATTTCTATTATAGATGGTAACGTAAAACTATTATAAATAGTATTATATAATTGTATTATAGATTGTATTAGATATTTCTATTATAGATGGTAACGTATAACTATTATAAATAGTATTATATAATTGTATTATATATTGTATTAGATATTTCTATTATAGATGGTAACGTATAACTATTATAAATAGTATTATATAATTGTATTATAGATTCTATTAGATATTTCTATTATAGATGGTAACGTAAAACTATTATAAATAGTATTATATAATTGTATTAGATATTTCTATTATAGATGGTAACGTATAACTATTATAAATAGTATTATATAATTGTATTATAGATTGTATTAGATATTGCTATTATAGATGGTAACGTATAACTATTATAAATAGTATTATATAATTGTATTTTAGATTGTATTAGATATTTCTATTATAGACGGTAACGTATAACTATTATAAATAGTATTATATAATTGTATTATAGATTGTATTAGATATTGCTATTAAAGATGGTAACGTATAACTATTATAAATAGTATTATATAATTGTATTATAGATTGTATTAGATATTTCTATTATAGATGGTAACGTAAAACTATTATAAATAGTATTATATATTTGTATTATAGATTGTATTAGATATTGCTATTATATATGGTAACGTATAACTATTATAAATAGTATTATATAATTGTATTATAGATTGTATTAGATATTTTTATTATAGATGGTAACGTATAACTATTATAAATAGTATTATATAATTGTATTATAGATTGTATTAGATATTTCTATTATAGATGGTAACGTAAAACTATTATATATAGTATTATATAATTGTATTATAGATTCTATTATATATTTCTATTATAGATGGTAACGTGTAACTATTATAAATAGTATTATATAATTGTATTATAGATTGTATTAGATATTTCTATTATAGATTGTAACGTAAAACTATTATAAATAGTATTATATAATTGTATTATAGATTCTATTAGATATTTCTATTATAGATGGTAACGTATAACTATTATAAATAGTATTATATAATTTTATTATAGATTGTATTAGATATTTCTATTATAGATGGTAACGTATAACTATTATAAATAGTATTATATAATTGTATTATATATTCTATTAGATATTGCTATTATAGATGGTAACGTATAACTATTATAAATAGTATTATAAAATTGTATTATAGATTCTATTAGATATTTCTATTATAGATGGTAACGTATAACTATTATAAATAGTATTATATAATTGTATTATAGATTCTATTAGATATTGCTATTATAGATGGTAACGTATAACTATTATAAATAGTATTATATAATTGTATTATAGATTGTATTAGATACTTCTATTATAGATGGTAACGTATAACTATTATAAATAGTATTATATAATTGTATTATAGATTGTATTAGATATTGCTATTATAGATGGTAACGTATAACTATTATAAATAGTATTATATAATTGTATTATAGATTGTATTAGATATTTCTATTATAGATGGTAACGTATAACTATTATAAATAGTATTATATAATTGTATTATAGATTGTATTAGATATTTCTATTATAGATGGTAACGTATAACTATTATAAATAGTATTATATAATTGTATTATAGATTGTATTAGATATTTCTATTATAGGTGGTAACGTATAACTATTATAAATAGTATTATATAATTGTATTATAGATTCTATTAGATATTTCTATTATAGATGGTAACGTATAACTATTATAAATAGTATTATATAATTGTATTATAGATTCTATTAGATATTTCTATTATAGATGGTAACGTATAACTATTATAAATAGTATTATATAATTGTATTATAGCTTGTATTAGATATTGCTATTATAGATGGTAACGTATAACTATTATAAATAGTATTATATAATTGTATTATAGATTGTATTAGATATTTCTATTATAGATGGTAACGTAAAACAATTATAAATAGAATTATATATTTGTATTATAGATTGTATTAGATATTGCTATTATAGATGGTAACGTATAACTATTATAAATAGTATTATATAATTGTATTATAGATTGTATTAGATATTGCTATTATAGATGGTAAAGGATAACTATTATAAATAGTATTATATAATTGTATTATAGATTGTATTAGATATTTCTATTATAGATGGTAACGTATATCTATTATAAATAGTATTATATAATTGTATTATAGATTGAATTAGATATTGCTATTATAGATGGTAACGTAAAACTATTATAAATAGTAATATATATTTGTATTATAGATTCTATTAGATATTTCTATTATAGATGGTAACGTATAACTATTATAAATAGTATTATATAATTGTATTATAGATTGTATTAGATATTTCTATTATAGATGGTAACGCATAACTATTATAAATAGTATTATGTAATTGTATTATAGATTCTATTAGATATTTCTATTATAGATGGTAACGTATAACTATTATAAATAGTAATATATATTTGTATTATAGATTCTATTAGATATTTCTATTATAGATGGTAACGTATAACTATTATAAATAGTATTATATAATTGTATTATAGATTGTATTAGATATTTCTATTATAGATGGTAACGTATAACTATTATAAATAGTATTATATAATTGTATTATAGATTCTATTAGATATTTCTATTATAGATGGTAACGTAAAACTATTATAAATAGTAATATATATTTGTATTATAGATTCTATTAGATATTTCTATTATAGATGGTAACGTATAACTATTATAAATAGTATTATATATTTGTATTATAGATTGTATTAGATATTTCTATTATAGATGGTAACGTATAACTATTATAAATAGTATTATATAATTGTATTATAAATTCTATTAGATATTTCTATTATAGATGGTAACGTATAACTATTATAAATAGTATTATATAATTGTATTATAGATTGTATTAGATATTGCTATTATAGATGGTAACGTATAACTATTATAAATAGTATTATATAATTGTATTATAGATTGTATTAGATATTTCTATTATAGATGGTAACGTATAACTATTATAAATAGTATTATATAATTGTATTATAGATTCTATTAGATATTTCTATTATAGATGGTAACGTATAACTATTATAAATAGTATTATATAATTGTATTATAGATTGTATTAGATATTTCTATTATAGATGGTATCGTAAAACTATTATAAATAGTATTATATATTTGTATTATAGATTCTATTAGATATTTCTATTATAGATGGTAACGTATAACTATTATAAATAGTATTATATAATTGTATTATAGGTTGTATTAGATATTGCTATTATAGATGGTAACGTATAACTATTATAAATAGTATTATATAATTGTATTATAGATTGTATTAGATATTGCTATTATAGATGGTAACGTATAACTATTATAAATAGTATTATATAATTGTATTATAGATTCTATTAGATATTTCTATTATAGATGGTAACGTATAACTATTATAAATAGTATTATATAATTGTATTATAGATTCTATTAGATATTTCTATTATAGATGGTAACGTATAACTATTATAAATAGTATTATATAATTGTATTATAGATTGTATTAGATATTTCTATTATAGATGGTAACGTAAAACTATTATAAATAGTATTATATATTTGTATTATAGATTCTATTAGATATTTCTATTATAGATGGTAACGTATAACTATTATAAATAGTATTATATAATTGTATTATAGGTTGTATTAGATATTGCTATTATAGATGGTAACGTATAACTATTATAAATAGTATTATATAATTGTATTATAGATTGTATTAGATATTGCTATTATAGATGGTAACGTATAACTATTATAAATAGTATTATATAATTGTATTATAGATTGTATTAGATATTTTTACTATATATTGTATTAAATTATAGTATTAGAGACTGTAATGTATAATTGTATTATAGATTGTAATATATAATTGTATTATAGACTGTAATGTAGAATTGTATTATATGTTGTATTATATAATTGTAATATAGATTATAATGTATAAATGAAAGACTATATTATATATGCCTTTACAGTAAGTAAGGTATAATTCTATTACAGATTGTATTATATATTTGTATAGAGATTATTATAGATTACATTTTATATTTGTATTATTACTTATTCTATTTTGTTGTATTATAGACTGTAACGTATAATTATATTAGAGATTGTATTATATAATCGCAATATAGATTGTAATATAGGTGGTAATGTACATTTGTTTTATAGATTGTATTATATAATTGCATCATAGAATTTAGTGTGTAATTGTATGATAGACTGTAATGTATCATTGTACGTTTTATTGTAGTTTTACAATAAATTCCGAGTAGAAGATGGGATAAGCGTTCGCCAAAATAGGAAAAGGTTTTGCACGACTATGCAACTGTATGTAACGCCGGTTTTACTTTCCATGTCATTCTAAGCCCCAACCCTAATTAGAAAACCTATTATAAACTGTAATGTGCAGGTGTGGAGGAGAATGTTAAGGGAGTCTCAATTATAAGAGCCTCTATACAAGTCCGCAAAATTCCTTCGTTCCAATCCAGATTCTTTATAGAAATGCCTAGTCCCCTTATACAGAATTTCAAAGTAAAATTATTGAAATCTTTCCCCCTCAATTTCATCTTGTTGATTGTAATATTTCCTCTGTTCATTATGCAAATACGTCTTTAAACAGACAACATAAAACTTGTTTTTAAATAGATTTTATGAAATATTAGGGAAACGCTTTATCCAATGTATTATAAATATTGTTTGTTTTCTTACAGGTTTTCTGAAATCACACTTTATACGATAACACAGGTATTCTTCACATATCGATACAAGATCTTGCTATTTTACACGTTTACACTTAGGCGTACAATTTTACATTCAACAACTACGTTAATTAAATACATTATCCAATTACAATAATATTTAATACTATAATTAAACGATACCCAACTAAGTGAATACGTATTGGCTTACTTTCTCGCAGTAAATACTGCATAACATTCTCACAACAAACAAAACTCTACATAAACTCACTCACTAAATCATCACATCACAAAACTACTTCACATACCAACACAAATTCTACACACAGAAACATGGCCTACCTATGGGTTCCCCATCTCAGGCATCCTAGCAGAAATATTCCTACATCACATTGAACAACAATACATTCTACAGAACAACAATCATACACAAAAAATAATTTATTGCCATAGACACTTAGACGACATTTTAATATTATACAACGGTAACAAACGGCAAATCAAACAACTACACAATTACATTAATACCATACACCAAAACCTCACATTCGCCCTCGAATTAGAAGAAAACAATAAAATATAATTTCTAGACCTTACCACCACCATTCACAATTTCAAAATATACAGAAAACCAACAACCACCGATACTGTCATACGTAAT
Source organism: Prosapia bicincta (assembly GCA_036971475.1). Classification (NCBI taxonomy): domain Eukaryota; kingdom Metazoa; phylum Arthropoda; class Insecta; order Hemiptera; family Cercopidae; genus Prosapia; species Prosapia bicincta. The sequence goes on along the minus strand of JBAIZL010000398.1, from coordinate 1,600,647 downwards.
ACATTTAATCACCCCATACAAGACAAGCACGCTGCATTTAATGATATATTACACCGCCTAATCAATATACCTGTGCTGATTAAACAAAACAGCCACGCAGACAAACCCCACAAAAACAACAAATACATATTTCTCACCTACCACAACAAAAAAACACAAAAGAGCCTCCACATTCAAAAAAACTCCATTACCAAATATCCTGCAAAACAACAAACACTTCAAAACAGCATATACAACCCTTTCAAAAACAGACGGACAAATACAACCTATCCGGTATTTACGAAAATAACATGTAACGATTGCCCCAGCTATTGCATCGGCCAAACCGGCAGGTCATTCTACACATGCTTCGAAGAACACATCACCCAACGTAAACAAACAAACACCAAAACGAGCTGCGTAACACACCTAAAATACACGAAACACAAACTCACGGACATACATACTTATTTAAACATTCTCTACATATTACACGAAGTAAATAACTAAACTTTAGAAAAATACGATTTATACAAACATCACGCAACAGATAAAGATAACATATTAAATGACCACATGCATTTGAAGCCAACACCCTGTTCCATTACATAGCACACAACCAACTTAACCCACCTTGCTATAGTCATATATCTAATCCCGACAACCTATGTACCCAGCGCGACGCCGCCAGTAGAGGCTTTGCTTCGTAAAAGGAACGACTGCTTTGAAACGCGTCAGCAACTAACCCCTTACGTATTCACTTAGTTAAGTATCATTTAATAATATTGTATTCGGGGATTTTTAGATGATTACAACAAACATCTCTAATATTTAATGTATTAGAACTAGTTATAACATTACAAATTCGGTAGTGATTCCATATTTATTACTGAACAACAAATATTTATATTACTTTATACACAAGGATATTTTATTAAATTATTAATTTCACTAATAATGAAGTGAATTACTTCTGATAATTCCTAATGATATTCGAATATTGGTTTGTATTATATTGGTTATATTGACAATAATTATAAACAAAATTCCCACTTGGGTTAGCAAAAAAACATTTAGTTAATTTTTATAAAATAATTACAACTAATATAAATATGTATTTACATTTGATAGAATCACAATTTTAAATGGCAAATAAAGAGCGAAATTAAATAATAATTATTATAAATTTAAATATAAAACATATTGATACCCAAATCTAAACGATTTAGCTTTTTTCACTCGCGTGTGTTTGTAAAGCTATGTAAATAAAATAAAATAAAACAAAATAAAATTTCACGACTGTTTATTTTAGCGCATACAGTATAGGCACAGTTATTACAGTGTTACATCTCTCACTTTGAATGAAGTAGTTCCAAAATAATACAAAATGATTTTCTTTCTTACTGCATGAGAGTTCCACTTATAGCAATCTAACAACAATTAGCACTAAAATCTCAAGCTGACCTATAATTAAACTTCATTTCGTATGACTTGGGTCACTAAAGTGTGGGGAAACAAATAAAACGTTCAACAATTGTTATTCATTTTGCTCCATTTTACGTTTTACTACTTAAATAAACGTTATTTACTATGTAGGAGGTTTAATACAGATCTCACGTGACGCTTTTATTACATTATGCAAATTATGGCAAAAACACGTGCATTGTGTGATTGTGATTCGATACAAAGGTGGGAAATTTAACATTCGAGCAACGGGAAATACAGAGTAGTTCGAGAACAGTACAATATATTTACCGTTGGGATTAGGTATTGTTATTTTCTAATTTAACTAGGTTACAAACGCATTGTCTACTTGCCATTTTTGTGTCATAAATCACCTTTTCTTCACTTTTAAATATGCACTACATTTAAAATAGACAAAAGTATTGAAATAATTTCCACCTATCTTTTGAAGTTACTTTTGTTAATAATCCACGAGAATGAAGAGTCAATTTGGACCAGATTATGTTTAAATTGACTGTTAAATATTTATTACTAATTCAAAACAAATTATGTTAAATATATTTTCAACCCACAAATCGCCCTAAAATAGATATAGCTATTGATCGATAGCTTATCTCCTACATGGTATGTAGTAATTACCTTACTAGATTTAATTCTAGACTACAGTGATTTTTATTACTTAATTCCTTTTATTAGTTTACACTTTCCATATATATATATATATATATATATATATATATATATATAAGGAATATATATACAATTGTACTCTACAAATTTTAAATCCTTAGAAAATACGTTTCATTCATCTACTCAAGCTCAAATACAAATATTTTAAACTTATAGTACATCACACATGTTATTACAGTGTTTTCAAATATTAATTCAATAATTAAATCCAATTAATTTATTTAATTTTATATCGAAGAAAAACTTTTCACAAAAAGGGGAAGGTATGGAATACAGTTATTTCTTCCAGTTGGCTTAAAATAAGTGATAACATATGATATCAGATAAAATAGGTGATTTCATATTATAGGTTATGTGGTAGAACAGCTGTTTTAACGCATATATTGAGTTACTTTATTTATAGCATTGTAATTATTTAATAGAAAGTAACTAAGATAAAAATGTTTTTGATAACCTAAATGGGAATTGACTTAAGAAATTGTTTATATTACGTGCTCTATATCCGCTTCGTCACAAAACTACATTGTATTTGGCACTAATAATTTTATGTATTTACAAGTTACACAAAATTCAAACCTTCAATCTTTAGTTTGTAATATTCTAAAACTTGTTTAATACATGACCTGTTGTGCGGACTAAGATTAACTTGCACTCTTACACACGATACCGTTTTCCAATAAAAAATGTTCAAATATTTAATTTTTGTGTTATGAATTTCCTTTATTACATATTAAAAATGGGTAATAATTTGAATTTAATTAACCAACAATGAGTCAAGCAAGCTGACGAGTCCTTGCGCTAATATTGCTTGTAAAATTCTGCAAAGTTTAATTTAGCTCCGAATAGCTTCCTCAGAGACATCACAGGGCCTAACTTCGGCCTCATCCGGACGCCTTTAACAAGACTGATTGTTTCCTGATAAGGCGGTCCTAATGAAAGATATCATCTGCTACTAAACATTGATTCACTTTGCAATTAAATTAATTTAATTAAAGAATCTAATTTGCAATCCTGGAGTTTTTTATTTTTCAACCTGATTTTTTCTCTCAGCGTTTTCTTTACAAGGTAACAATTTCTGAAGTCTTTATTCGTTAACACAGAAAATCCTAAAATGTTATTAATAAAAGGTTTAAAACAAAAGGTAAAGAAACAAGAAGCGGAAGTACAGTCAACTTTATAATTTAAGAGACAAAGACACGGCTTTACATAAAACATGAAGTATAAGCTTAAATGACGAGGTAAAAGAATAATAGCGAAAAAGGTTTTATAGCAGGGCTGCCACCTTAGCTTTCAAAAAAATCTTCATATAAAATATTCACACAAAAAAGCCCAAGTACTATAAGCCTAATTAAACCCTTGATTTTATAACAATATTTGTCGAGGCTTTTATAGGAAAATAATAATTTTACGAGATCGAATTTATGTTCATTAGTAAGACTATTTCTTATCATTTTTTCGGGAAGGTTAGTGAATGTTTAAAATAAATACACCAGGGAAATAAAATGTACTCATTTTAAAAAGAAAAAATATGGATGAAAAATGTTTAAAGTCAATTCCTATTTAGTTCACCAAAGAAATGTTTTATTCTAATTAATTTCTATCAAATAATTACAATTATTATAATTAAAGTAATATAACTTTTGAGTTAAAACACCTGTTCTACAACATAGCCTATAACATGAAATCAACTGTTTTATCAAATCATATTTTATCACTTATTTTAAACCAAATGGGACGAAATAACTATATTGCATACGTTGCCCCTTTTTGTAAAATGTTTTTTTCCTATATAAAACTAAAATTAATTTATAAAACTAAATAAATGAAATAGTATTTGCAAATACTGTATTAACATCAAGTGTCGTCCTCTACAAAATTAAGGAAATGTAATTAAACACGATTAGATGAATAAAAACTGTTTTATTAACGATTGAAAACTCAGCAATATATATATATATATATATATATATATATATATGTGTGTGTGTGTGTGTGTGTGTGTGTGTGTGTGTGTGTGTGTGTGTGTGTGTGTGTGTGTGTGTGTGTGTGTGTGTGTGTGTGAGTGTGTGTGTGAGTGTGTGTGTGAGTGTGTGTGTGTGTGTGTGGGTGTGTGGGTGTGTGAGTGTGTGTGTGTGAGTGTGTGTGTGTGTGTGTGTGTGTGTGTGAGAGAGAGAGAGTGTGTGTGTGTGTGTGTGTGTGTGTGAGTGTGTGTGTGTGTGGTGTGTGTGTGTGTGTGTGTGTGTGTGTGTGTGTGTGTGTGTGTGTGTGTGGTGTGTGTGTGTGTGTGTGTGTGTGTGTGTGTGTGTGTGTGTGCGTGTGTGTGTGTGTATAAGGAGAGTGTCAACTAAGAGAAGGAATTGAAAAACGTTATTAGATTGGCACGTTTACAATATATGCTACATTGTAGTGCACAGGAGGTTGATGTATGTATAGCTTTAATATATATTCCATAACTATTCAAAACTATAGTTATTAATTTATTTGCATTCCTATATACAACTGAAGAAATGTGTTTAATAATTCACTGATGTAGAGATCAAAGCTGACTGCATTAACTAAATTCAAATTATCCAGCTCCGAAACTACTGACAATAAAAACGACATTTGTAAAGAAATTACATTTCCTTCAAGGAAGTGTGTTTCTTCTATAGAAATCAAATCCTTTTTTTCTAATTCTTGACTTGCTTTGAAAGCTTCCGTCTTGAAGTTTGTGTTACCAGGAGGGACCTAATTCTGAGTAATTTCCTTCTTTTGTCTCGTTAAAGCACGCAATAAAAATAAATTTAATTATGTCCCTTGGACTAATCAATCTTCGATTTCGGAAAAGCAAATATTAATTTTCAATCTGTAAATTGTTTTTGTTTTTATGTTTTAAATTGGGTTTGGCTCTTTGTTGAATCAGACGATTTGATTTTAACTCTGCATATTTTATTTAGTTTTAGGACAATGCATGTTATCGCTTTCGTAGCATAGGAAAATAGAGATGAATTCAACAATTATATAAGTCATGTTATAAATTTCCGAAGGTACTATCGGTAATGAAAACATTTTTATAAAAATTTTATTATTCTCTACAACCTTTTTTATATAGTGTTTTCGTTTCTTCGTGACATTATTGTTATTAATTACCTTTTCAGTACTTTATGAAATTAGGTTGAATTCTTTATTGTAATTTTCTTAAGATCTTCGCAAACAAAGTTTGAACACAAATGACCTCCAGTGAACCAACATCACGGGGCTCTAGGTTGCTAATTATCTCTACAGTGTATTAATATAGTACGCCAATAATATCAGTGCTGCGGCCTCATGGATCAGCATTTCCACCGTAGCGTTGCACGGGTGACTTGTTCTTGTTCCGGGCGTGAGGCGACAAGGCTATTTGCTGTTTCGCTACATAAATCAAAACGTTTACGTCACAACGTATATATTTTTCTAAAACGTACATTCTTACTTGCTCCAATAGACTAAAAATGTATTTTCCTTAGTTTGGAGACGTTTGTTCATGACAATGGTA